>VMDR010002355.1:36246-94181 GCA_007922815.1 Macrotus californicus
TTTTTTTTTTTTTTTTCCGTTTTGGTTTGCCTCTAAACATCTGCTTAATTTAGTTCTGTTTTAGAGGGGAAATGAATGAGGCGAACTGCCCAGGCGCTTAGATTGGTGATCCTAAATTGCAGTCACCTTTCTCCAACTCTCTTTTTAGGGTTTTGGGGGGAGGCAGGGGGACACTCCACTTCTCCTACCCCCCCCCCCCGAAAAAGCCCAGTCCCAAAGGCAGTCACGCACTTTCGGGTTCTGCCTCTCTCATCTCCTGGCCAGCCGGTGCCAGTGATCTTGCGCAGAAAACCTGGGATCCGAAGGCCAAGAAATCTTGATCTCCTCCCTAACCCCTCTCCAACATAAATTGGGGTCCCTCCCATTTCTTGGGGTTTCTGTGGTAGGAGAGTCAACAACCAGCTCAAATGCTGGAAATGGTTTGATACTTGTCAACTACAAAATAACAGTTTGACCTCCCAGTGCCTGGCCTTTAGGCAGAAATATCCTCCTACTCAGTCCTGGATTAGGGCAGAAGCAATCGTTCGGGGTCCCCTCTTGAAACCCCTTCCCTTAAGTCTGCCCTAAGTGCAATTCTCATTTCTCTGTAATTTAATTCTAGTTTCTCTCCTCTTCCCTTGTCCCCCAAATGCTTACCCACTGAAAAACCTGTTCAGTGCAGTATCAAAGAGGAGAGAAGCTTTGCTTTTTCAGGAAAGAGCAAGTCCCCAGTTCCAGCCTTGAAAATAAGTCATTTTTCTTCAGCGGCAGGACTCATGATCCCTTTGCAGTTTTGATAGGAGCTGCTCCAGTGAACCTCAGCTGAGAGTAAATGTCCTTGGCTAGTTCTAGCATTCTCCTCATCATTAATGCACGGGCATGGCCATCCAGGCTTTAGAACCTGCCTGAAAGAGGTAGCTCCTTCCCCTCATCCTTTCAAATACACTGTCTTTGGACTTCTAGTAATGTTTGTAAATGTTTGCACTGCAGGTCTATGTGTAAGTTCTCTGCAGTTAACATCCTCACACCCAGTAAGTACCTAAGTGCACCTAAGCAGGAAGTACACAGCACCCTCTGGAGCATTTGTATTTCCTGAAAAAGTTCTGATGACCTTGGATATTGATTTAAGAACTTCTATTGCCATCTGTCAGCAGAAATCATATTCTTTCCAGAATATGACTGGCAGCAGCCAGGGTCCTTTAAAATGTTCTCTCTCCTCCCCGGTCTACTCCCAGATGCCCAAGGATTTAACAAACACCAGGGAAGCAGAGGACACAAGCTTGGATGTGAAAGAGCAATACATTCTCCATTGAAGAATAATAAAACAATGTTTTTAATTATGCAAGAAAATGGGGCAAGTTGTTGGGCCCTCCCAAACTGGAACATTTTACACTGGTTTATTCATGTGGAACTGAACAGATTGTTCAATTCTAAAATTTTCTGAGAAATAATCTTAATTGTTAATATTCCTTTCCCCCTCTACTAAATCAAGAGCAGAGCTTTATGACTCTCCTTTTCAACTTGGGTAAGAAGGGCTGGGAAAAGGCTCTTTGCACTGAAAAGGCAGCCATATTTGCACGCTTTCCCCCAGTGCAGGGATAAGAGATGTGCTGGGCTTTGTGGAACTTCACAAAATGGCAATCCCTGAACTAACTTTTCTCTAGGAACCATTGAAACCCACATCCTCCTTTGTCTCTGGTCCTTGCAAACAGAGAAACTAAATCACTTAAAAGGCTTGGTTCTTTCATTCAATGTTAACATTAGTGTTCCTATTTTTCTCTAAACGGTTTATAGACCCCTCGAAGCAGATTCCCTAAGCAGTCCAGGGGAGAGAAGCAGTTGTCTGGGTGTGAAGAGGGTTCTCTGAAGGTTTATGCAAATTTCTGCAGCAAAAATGTTTGCCGCAACCCTGCAACCCTCGGATGTTAACAGATATGAGCCAATTAGAAGGGCATCTTCTGTGCTTGTCACTTCAACTGTCTGCATGAAACACCATGCTGGGAGGTTTGTAGCCACTGTAGGAAAGAAGGTGGTGAGTGTATGTGATGTGTAATTCCCCAAGCTCTTTATTTGGAGACAAATCTATGCTTTTGCCAGCTACAAAAAGAAACATATATAGCAACATTGATTTATTAACCAACACTTCCTGCACATGTGTAGTCTATGTATCTGTACAAATCCACAAGACAGATACCAAAAATTATCAAATTTATGTATGTACAAATATTCTCAAATATACCAGTAATTGCAACATAATCTTTTTCTGTACATTAGCTATGATTTTACCATGTGGTTAGGGGGACAATGGGGCCAGAAGGTACAGCACTTCCAGAGCAGCACAGAATGAAGAGGAAATAAAGAACATTTTTACCACCCCTTCTTTCTTGATTTCCACACCCTCTACATGCCAGGTTCCCCACCTGATAAGAGTCTTGCCCAAATCAGGGGCTCTAAACATGTTATTTGGGGAGTATTCTTGAGTCGCAGAAAGCAAATTTTGCTAATAGACAAAGGAGTCCCTTAAATGGAGGGCAGCTGGAGTTTAGCCAATACCACTCTCTGGCCAGCTTATCCCTACCCCAGACTGTTCCCTAGTCACACTTTCAGGCGCTTGGCATCCTTGCTGTGTATCAGCCAACAGTAGTAAGAGGCTCACAGAGCAAAATGTTTCCAAATCCAGCATGCACATTTGCAGCTGTCTCCTCTCCTGCAAGTGTTTCTTAAGCCCCGAGCCACCCATGACTTAAAATTGTCTTTCCTGGCTCAGGTCAGAAAAATGCCACAGCCATGGTCTCTTCCCTGGATAGAAAATCAGGTGGTGCTTTGTCTCTGGCCCTGATGAGTAACATTTCCCTGGTCCTTGAAAGGACAAACAGTCCACCAACACCTGAATGATCCAGCCCTAAAACTATAGGATTCCATTTCCTTACCTGTGCAATAAATTCCACTCTGGAAATTAAAATGTACCTTTTTAAAAATAAAGGCATCTAGAAAAGCAGAGAGCTCTTCAATGTCTACCTGACCAAGGTGCTTTCCCTTTTGAAGGGAGAAATGTTAGTTTACTTGAAAATCTCCTTTCCCGCTCCTCTTCCCCCTCCCTTTCTCTCATAAAATGGCAGCTGCAGAAGTAGCTTCAAATGGAAAACGGATATCTTGTTAATAACAGATCCCAAACCCCAGCATCAGTGCAGGCTCAGAGGGATAAGCTGTGGCGTAACCTGGACTCTGGGTCGTCCCCCACTGGGCCTACAATTCGAGTCCTTTGTGAAGTTCAAAGCTTTCACCGTATCCCAGCAAGGTTATTTAGAGCAAGATGAAGCTTGGGTAGCCATAGCCAGCCCTCTCTGGAATGAAAAAGAGCCCCCCTCCCCCATGTATTAATTTTTATAGCACGGGTATATGTAACCCCTACCTCTTTTTTTTTAACCAAATAGGAGCTTTAGGGGGATACTGCCTTCATGTGGGCAAAAGCAATTGCTCCTCATTCAGGAAAAGGGCTATTTGCGGTGCTCAAAGACACTAGCTCTAGAAAACGATTCATTTCTTTATTAAGGAGCTAGCTATGTTCTGGAGAGGTTGTTTACACTCAAGATTTTTCTGCATTTGCTCTCAGGGTTTGTTTTAAATAGGTGAGGCCATCCTGTAGAACAACAGAGGACGTACCAACCGACATCTGAGACGCACACAGTAAGTTGGCTCAAAATGGGCGTGCAAACAGCAAAGAGAATACAAATAAATATGGCACCTACTCAAAAAACGGAATCACAGCAGCGGCCACAGCATTGAGACCTAGCAATTTCAGTTGATGCCAAACACTGTTCAAAATGAAAGCAAGTTTTGAAAGGAGAGGCATTCCACAAAGCAACTTGCCAGAGTGAAAAGTTAATAAATGAAAATGTTATAATTGGCTTTTCAAGTATTCATTCACTCTAGATCATTAAATTGCCCTAATTTGTATAGACTGTAGAAAAATTATTAAATGTCAACTTTGACATTGCCCTGAAACTTTTGTCACTGGCCCAACATTTCCCCCAAGTTTAAGGAAGCTGCAGAGCCAGGACTACACATTACACTCTTCAGTTAAATGTGCTTTTCAAATATTTGGCCCAGACTTGTCCCAGAGATACTGCAAAATAAAGAAACCTCTCACGAGTCAACAAAAGGCACCCGAACCGTTATTATAAAAGCAGAAAGAAAAATACATAAATAATGCATTTTAATCAAATAAAATAAAGTAAATATTCTGCAGGCATAATTTTTTAAAATTAATAAACTTTTTAATTTACTCACCATAAAGATTTAAAATGTTCAAGTGCACTTGTTTGATTAATAAAGCATTTCATATTCAATTATTTAGTGCTAATCATTAGGAAGTTTACGTTGTTGAGGCAAATCAACCAGCTCAGACTCAGACATTAAAAACTATCATTATAAAAATTTCGATATAAACTCAGTATCAAATTACCCTTACATAGGAGAGCCCAAGGGCTGTTTCTTTGCAATAAAAGACTTTTTTTTTAACACCCAAATCCCTCTCAAAGCGCAGAAACCTCAAGTGCAGTGACATGAAGGTAGCTTGAAATACAGGTAAAGTCCTTCCAACAAAGAAAATAGGTGGTGTCCACCAGCATATGTTGATGATTAGATTTAATAGTCTGCGGTAAAATTTTAAAGGTAGAATTAATTCGTTGGGCCTTCAGTTCTGTCTTCTTCCAGCTCTTGGGTTTCCTTTTTAGTTTCCCCATCCTTCACCTCCTGTCGGGAAACCGGGAATTTGTCCTTGTTGTTCTCCTTTTTCCATTTCATTCTCCTGTTCTGGAACCAGATTTTTACCTGTCTCTCGGTGAGAGCTAGGGCGTGGGAAACCTCGATTCTTCTCTTTCTGGTCAGATAAGGGTTAAAAAGGAATTCCTTTTCCAGCTCTAGGGTTTGGAAACGACTGTAGGTTTGTCTTCCTCTTCTTCGACCAGGAGCTGCTGATTAAAAAAAAACAAAAAAAGAAAATAAACGTTTTAAAAAATGTGTTGGTGCCAGTGCCTCTGCAGATTGCTGGAGGTTTCTAGAGTGGGTCTAAAGGATGAAATATACACAACTCTCATATATATATATGAGATATATGATATATATATGATGGGCAGGCAAGAGAGAGAGAGGTCTTCACAATTATTCTGTCCCCATCATTTTTTCGTGGTTTCTACTTTAAGGGAAAAAGTCTTTATTACTTTATGAATAAGAGCCGCTGTAGCTACAGAAGAAGGAAAAAGAGAGGGACAGGAAAAGGGAGTCTTAAAGCTAGAACGTGAGATGAAAGCAGATTTCTCCCACTCTCCCCGCTTAAAAAAAAAAATGCATCCCAACCTTGTGGTCTCATCCAGGGAAACATTTGAGAAGGAGACGAGCTCTGATTTAAGTGGTCTGGGTCCTCGCCAATATTACCACTGGACGATTTACAGTCAGGATATTGTACCAGCTCGGCCTCTTGCTGGGTCGTAAAAATCGGCTGTCTCTGTAAGTTATCGTATCCGTAAAACTTCGCGGGCTCCCCGTGACAAGCAATCCCGCCGCAGGGGGGAGGCTGCGGAGGAGGCGGAGGATGCGGAGGAGGAGGGGGTACGAGCTGGTAGGCTGCGGCCGGGCTGCCCCCGCCGGGGTGGAAGTAGTCCTGGCCGGGGCTCGGGCCGCCCCCACCACCGCAACCCGGCCCGGCGGGCGGCGGCGAAGGGTGCGGGTGCGCGTGCGCCAGCTGGGGCGCGTGCGGGAAGCCGGCGGTGCTGTTGCCATAGAGCTGCAGGGCAGCGGCGTGGCGGCCGCCGACCTCAGTCGCGAAGTGACAGTCGTAGTAAGTGGGATTGATGGCCTCGCCCGCCGCGGCCGCCGCCTTGTACTTGGAGTACAGCGGGTTCACGAAGTACGAGCTCATCCGGGCGGCGGCCCCGGGCGGCGCGGAGCAGGCAAGGAGGGCGCTTCAACGCTGCTGCACTGCCGCAGGGGCCTCTGGGGCGGCTGCTGCCGCCGCTGGAGCCGCGGGCTTGCGTTGCTGCTGCCGCCCGCCCGCCCGCGCGTCGCCTCTGAGGCTCGGCAGCCAGGGGCGCTCAGCTACTGGGCGTTCATGCCCAGCTCTGGCCCCCGCCACCTCGACCTCGCGCCGCCTCCCTTGCGGGTCGCGGGGCCTCACCCAGCCCCCCGCTCTCACCGCCCGCCCGGCCTCTCCCAGCGTGCGCCGGCTTGGCCGCAATATAATCGCCGACGCCCTGGGTGACCTGCCCTTCTGCCTCCACTGTTTCCTTTCAGGCTCCAGGCGGCCCTCTGCGCACTGGGACAAGAAAAAAAGTGCGCCCGGCCCACGGGGACACTATTTGGCTTCGGTTTACAAACCCCCCGCTCCGGAGGGAAAAGAAAAAAACACCCTCTGCCTGCCGCCACCTCTCACCTTGCCCCCCCGGGCGTCTCCCTCCCACCGCTCTCGCCGCCGCCGCCGCCGAGGCTGCCGCCCCGGTGCGCCCCGGCGAGGCATTTTCGCACCACGCCACTGCGCAGAGAGGGAGCGAGATGGAGGCGAGATAAGCGCGCGGAGGGATCCGCGCGGAGGCGACAGTACTGTTCTAGACGGGACGCCTCACGCTGGCCGGGAGATGCCTCCGCCGGCCTTAAAGGGGGCCCATAAAGCCGCACTGCCAAGGGCTTGCGGTGGCCCTTAGGGCCGAGGGAATGTAGGCCGAGGCCAGCGGGGCTGGAGCCCTGCAGAACCTTACACTTGGGGCGGGTGTGCAAGACAGGCCACTCCCAGAAGGCTGCAGAGCAAATGACTCTCTCGGCCCTTGGAGCAGCCCCGCAGAAATTGGCCGTGGCTTTTGCACCTCTGAATACTCGGACGCAGCTCAGGGAACGTGGGCGAGCACGGTATAGACGGACCGGACCGGACTTTTTGAGTTAGGTCCTATCCAAGTAGTTTGGTTAAAGGCCACATGGGTGACCCCAAACTCTGGCATTATCAAAGCAAATCTAAGCCCTTCTTTTCCAGCCGAGCGGGCCTTGTGGAAATGAAATGTACATTTACCCTTGACGCACTGCACGCCTGGCTGAGGCTCCCAGGTTAATTGATATTTAATGGAAATCATGTCCATGAATACAGTTTCCATCATTTCACCCTTGATAGACGTCAGCACCAAACGCAGGGGGGAAGCTGAAGAATGTAGGCAGGGAGGCATTAAAGCAGACAGAAATGTTCCAAGGCAGGAAAGAAGGCTCACGCTGCGGTGCGTGGTATTTCCTCGGGCAGGACGCACGGCTCCCGGGTCTCAGCCCCGGTATGGAGCGGACCAGGGCAGGCGGGGGCCCCGGGCGGAGTACTGGGGGCCGACGCCGCCGAGTTCCCACCCACCCCCCATCGAGACTCCGGGCCGGCGTTCGGGTCATGCTGGTTCCAGGCAGCTGCAGGCGGCGCCCATCTCCTGTTAAAGATTCCAGTTCATTCGCCAAGCCTGTGTACTTACCGCCGAGAGCGGGCGCCGTGTTCAGCTTTAAAAGTTACTAATTTCTCCAAAAGAAAAGAGGGAAGGCTCATCCTAGCTTGTCAGTGATGAGGAAGAGAAACGTCCCGAGTTATGTGGGCAAGTCAAATATGAAGCGAAAAACGTAAAGTTCGCTCTAAAGCTGCTTGGCGTTGCACCACCAACCTCCTTCTCTCCCCCACATCTCCCCCCCCCCCACCTTTTTTACTCCCGTTTTAATGCCCAATTAATGTGATAGGTCTCTGTTGAGTGAGTTTTCCCTCGCCTGTTCTGCCTTTTTGTGGGTTCTCTGGGTGACCAAACCCCTTTCCCTACGGGATTAATCCACTGTTGTAAGGGCACCAGGCCTATCAGCTTTGGGAGCCAACCTGGAAAACTCGCCTTGAGCTCATGGAGGATCCTCCCGCTAATGCGGAAACACGCCATGCCGGCTTTTCACGCCAAATACAAATCTCTAAAAACCCCAGATGGCCCCAAAAGGCGCAGCAGGCTAGTGATTTCAACTACCCCTCTCTCCTTTTGGGTTGTCCCAGCCTGTGTGTGCCATCCTGAGGTCAGTCCTCATGGACTGAATATCATATTTTGCAAATGGAGAAAATAAGGTCTAGATGGAAAGGCATAACAAGATAATGTCTAAGACTCTTTTCAACTGTTTTTGCAGGGGATGGCTGGAAATGGTTAAGGTAAACGGATTGCTCATAAATCTCCAGATGATAAAGCCATGCTTTAGTTTTTAAATTAGTGGAGTGCAGGAGACTTTTGTTGGGGAGGGGGTGTTGTAGAGTAGGGGTTTGTGTTTGTTTTCTGTCGATTATCGCCAGGTAAAACTTCCTTTAAATCCTAAGGCGAACAAACGGATTCTGAGAGTTAACGATTTGTATTTCAACCTTGCAAGTACTCAATTAAAAGTATTATTTTCAATAAAGCCTTGGAACTAACTTTGTGATTGTGCCTTTTAAGTTTCACTGTTTGGCGTGAGCGCGTTTGTGTGTTTAAATACTCGATAAAAGAGTGGGTTTTGGAATGGAATGGGGAAAAAGAAGAGCGAGCCCAGATCTCAATAATGCACAAGGCATCTTCTAGAACTATGTGATTCCTGGGGGTGAAAAAGAAACACGAATACTACAAAATTCATTTCTACACATTCTGGCCTAATTAAGAAAACATTACAACACAACATTTCCTCTTAGGAAAAAACAGTTTTTCTTCCAAGCATTTTGTTTATAATCTGAATGGAAAAGGAGCACGATTAACTTCGTGAATAAAGATCTATACTTTTACACGCTTCTGCTTCGATAAGAATGCATCAACTCACCATAACGTTTATGGTTTCAGCTGTGCCATAGTCCAAATTTCCTGAAATCCTGACTAAGCCAAAATTTTATCCCTAACAACACGGCTGCAGATTTGAGTAGTGCACATTGCTTCTTTTTTGTTAAATTTATCCTAATTTGGAATTAAAAATAAGATTGTAAATATTTTTAATCAAAACCTTCTTTAACCGCAATTCCAGTTTTACGAGATCGCAAAGTGGAGCAACGGCGCTCTCTAGTGGCCAAATGCCACCTCGAGCCGACCGAATTTAACTTTCCTTTTTTCGGCTTGGATCGCTGAGGCTAATAACGCTTCATCCTTTTGATTGTCAACAAATCAAGTGCAGCAAACAGGGGCTCCTAAATGCCAAATATTTTTGGAAGCTTCCCAAGAGCTTCCAGTAGTGCCTTTTTCAAAAGTTTCCAGCCCTTCTTTTGCCAGACACTGTAGGTCCTCATTCTGTAATCACTCAAATTATAGGATGGGTTACATTTAACAAAAATCCCAACTTTCGAAATATCAGCTGCAACAGGATTTTTTTTCCAGAGAAGCCAGGCACTTCAAAAACTAAGAAAATATAGAAGTTAATGTTATTTTTAAAGATGTTACCCTTAGTATTAAGTCATGAGCATTTGCTATTTTAATTTTGTCATTTTAATGCTTCAGGCCCTTTTTGCTGGGCAATGGGAGAGGGAGAACCAGATTTAAAACTTTTTGCTAGATCTGAGTCATTGTCTGTAAAGGCCTTGGCTGGGTCTGTGTTCACTGGAACTTGTATGCACAATAAATGAGATTTTTAATTTATATCAAAAGTCACAGAATAAAATGAATTACGCATTCCACTTGAAATTTTTTTAAGAGGAAAGATTTTACTCAGCTTAGGTGTTTCCTGAGAGATTAACCTTTTTCTCATCTTTCAAAAACGCTTTCCTCCAACTCAGCAATAACTGCTATATTTTCTATGAGCAAATAGATATGATTTCCAACAATGTTTCTGCTGTGAAGTTTGGAGTGGAGGGCCAGATATTTTTGTAAAGTGGCAAATAAGCAACTTCATTTTTTCCCCCAACGACCATAGGGCTGTGAGACCCTGGGCCTTACTCAATAAATGAATGACCCAAGATCACTAACTCTCCCACCCTTGAAAATAAGGCCGCTTTAAAAACAAACAAAAAAGACAAGCTAGACCGCAGCCATAGTCAAATATTATAAAGAGCCACCCACCGTAGTCTAATTCTAATACCCAGACCATTTTCAAAATCAGAAATACATCATCTCCTCCTTCCTACCCTCACATCCACATTTTTATTTCCTAGGTGCTCACACCTCACTGGGGGCTCCCAAGCTCCTGCTTTCTTCGTCCAACGCAGTCTTGTTTATACTTTATTGTCCAGATTTTAAGACCCAGTTTTTGTCTGCATTTTTCCTTTCCTCCTACAAACACAAACATCAAAATGAGACGGTTTCAAAGCGAAGCGCCGGGCTTGTCGTAAACTCATTACCTCCAGACGTCTCGCCGGCTGGATGACTTTATGACACCTTGGCTCTTCCTGTTTTCAAAGAGCCCTAGGTATGGAGTTGGCCGTAGGGGCGGGGGTATGCAGCACCTTCTGCCGGATCTGGGCCTTGGCTTTCCCTCCCAGCCCCCCTCTCCTTTTCCTTCAAGTCCCCTCTTTCATCACGAACCCCCCAAACTCTGCCATCGCCCCCGCCTTCCGCCCACCCCAGGCTGCCCGGCGCCGCAGCCTCTCTGGCCTGCAAAAGCTGTGCTGGGCCCGAACCCTCACTTACAATGACCTTCATTTTAGCCTCTGAATGCGGCCCTGAGAGGGCCAAGCTGGGAGCTAAACTCGCACAGAAACTGGGTTGGGGGAGGGGGCGATGGGGTAGAGGTAGCTATGGAAGAGAGCCTTGACCATTTTGATCTGCTAAGGTCACTTTGGGGCTCCAGTGGGGAGGAGCGGAGGCTCACAGCCCTCCCGGAGCCAGCCAGCCCTGACGACCTGGAGTAGGTGCTGCAGAGTGCAGAGTTGGCCTTTCCCTTGTTTGGGGGTAGAGAGGGGCTGTCAATGGCTGGGACTCCAAGAGCAGAGGGAGACACGGGGTACGGTGTGCCAAAGCCCCAGCAAGAGGGTTGTGTGGCTTCTGAGGCCCTTCGGCTCCTCTGGGCACTGGTTGGAGGCTGACACTGAGTCCAGGGCAGAGTTCCGTGAGGTGCTGGAAGCAAACTGGGGAAGGGATGAGCCACCAAGGGCCACCCAGGTGCTGTGCTCTAAGCTGGATCTGCCCACACAAAGGGAGACTCCGAGGCACAACAGAGAGACTTCTCAGGTGCAAGGACCCAATTTTTAGCAGTGTCTCCCTCCTAGGAACAGAGGAGACAACCCATGAGGGTGGTATTTTGCAGAGAGACAGAGAAAGCAAGACACACAGCGTTCAGGGCCAGTGTCTGGGCTCCATTTGATCAGGTCAGCATTTATTGGTAGGAAGCGGTAACATTTACAACTGGTCCTCAGGCAGGAACCGGGAGCGCCTACCCCTGCAGCCACCCACAAGAGCCAGCCCTCCCAGAGACAGTGGTTCCTCCAGTGCACTGAGAATAACCCCCCACCCCGCCCCACCAGAGGACCTGGGCTCCTCTTTCAGCTTCCTTCCAGGTCTCAGTCGAGGGCCTCGAGGCTCCCTGAGGAAAGGGAGCTTTCATAACCGTTGGACCACCCGGCCGGGCTTCTTTGGGCCTCCACACTGTTGTGGCTCTGCCTTTATTCTCGGAAGTGGGGCTTGTGTGGCCCCTGCTTGAGCAGCGCTAGGGGCTAAACTACAGCACTTTTCAGAAACATGGAGGACATTTACAAAGGAGAAGGCTGCTCAAGCCAGCGTGCACTCACAAAATACAGCATTTCCTAAGAAACCAACGGGGCAGGAAAGGGAGGGTGCAGGGCAGGGCAAAACCCCAAAGCCACTTGGTTTCTCCAACACATAATGAGCAAATACAGAGTACCCCAAATACCTCACAGAGACCAACCACACAGTCACTTCTACCTAAAAAGGGGGTGAATGTCTGAATCGCTGGAGAGTTTCTGGAAATCAAGCACCCACAAAGAAAAAAACCCACTGCCTTTGCAAAGCAGAGCGGCCCCGCTGGTGCTGTGACGGGTCAGTCTCCTTTGGGGCATTTCTCTTTGCTCATCTTTTTCATTTTCATCCTACGATTCTGGAACCAGATTTTGACTTGTCTCTCTGTGAGGTTTAGAATCCTTGCCACCTCGTAGCGCCGGTCGCGGGTGAGGTACATGTTGAAGAGGAATTCCTTCTCCAGCTCCAGCGTCTGGTATTTGGTGTAGGGACAGCGCTTTTTCCGGGTAGAGCGAGCGTGGATCCAGTTTGCAGCGGGGTTGTCTATGAAGAGGGGGGTTTGGAGAAGAGGAACGAAGGGCGGAGGGAAGGTAGGGAGAGACGGCAGGGTGGAGGAGAGAGGTCGTTAAATTAATTTCACCAAGGATGGCCGCTTTTCACAACTTAAGGGAATTATCATAAAAAGCCTTAATGCCCGCGCTCTGTTTACCGTGCAAACCGCGCACCCAGGGTAGGTGGTTATGGGAAGCTTTTTTATGGATGCGTGTTGCTCGCCTAGGCTAGGATAGGCGGCTAGACGTTTTTATAGGTTAGTAAAACTATCAGTTTTGCACATTGGAGCCTTACAGGTTTCAGCAATAAATCAGGGGGCAATTTCTTTTGCACTTACTTGGGTCAAGTTGCTGTTGCGGCGGCTGTGGATGCTGCCTCTCCTCCTCCTTTAGCGGGCAGCCAGGGCTCGGGTGGTCGCTGCAAGTCGAGGGCTCCGATGAACCGCCTGCCCCGGCCCCGGCCCCAATTCCTGCCCCGGGCCGGGTTCCCCCAGCCGCTGCCGCCGCCTTGTCCTGTAGGAAGGAGTTGCACGAGAACTCGGGGTCGCCGCTCCCCTGGGACTCCCGGGCCGAAGAGCACTCAGTCTGTTTGGAGGTGGAAGACGAAGAAGTGGAGGAGGTGGTGGCGGCGGCGGCAGGGGTCGGGGCCGCTCCGGTTTCAGGCTTAATCCCGTAGTGGCGCCTGTTGGGTGGGCCGCTGGGGCCGGGGCTGGGACCAGGGCCGGGGCCACCGCCGCCTCCGCTGCCGCCGCCGCCCGCGCCGCCCGGGAAGCCGGGCAGCGGTTCCATCCAGGAGCGCACGTAGCGTCCGGGCTCGGAGGCGGCGGCGGCCAGGGTTGGCGGGGGCACGTACGGGTGGTAGAGGCCGCTCATCGTAGCCGCCGCCGGGGGCTGGGCAGGCACCGCGGACCACGAGGCAGAGAACACGGCCGATTTGGGGGCAAAACTACACGAGGCAAACTCGGTGGCGGCGGCGGCCGGGCTGTCGGCCACACCTGCGGGCCTGCCTTGAGCGCCGGGCCCGGGCGGTCCGAAGCGCGCGGCGAACACCTCGTCGCCTTCATGGCCTATGAGCGAGTCCACGTAGTAGTTGCTGAGGGTGCCACTGGAGGACATTTTGAGGCGCCGTGCGCTCCCACCCAAGGTTACACTGCCCGCCGCGGCGCCGCTCCCCGCCGGCGCCCTAGCCGCCGACTAGTTCGCAGGCTGCAGCCTCCACCATTGGTCGCGCGGCCCACGTGATCATATTTACCAATACCGGGAGTAAATCAGTCCGCTAAACTGGGGGCTGCTGTGATTAAAAAAAATCATCATCAACAGAAGCGCCGCAATTAGAGCCCGCGGGTCCGGTCCTTGCGCCGGACTTGGCCCAGCCAAGCTCGGCCACCCCGGAGGCTACTGGAAGCACACGCCCGACTGCGGCCGGAGGAGGCGCGGGGGACTATTTGTTCGCCTCCTCTTGCCGCCCTCAGTCTTTCAGTCCGGTCCCGGCGATGCCTCCCCAGCTCCCGGGCTCCATCGGAGCTGCCAGCCGTGCGTCCTGGGCGCACCGAGCACTCGGCCAGAGTCCGGAGCAGCCGTGGGCACGCAGGGCCGGTTCGGTCCTAGGCAGAACGGCCTTCAGCGGCGGCCCCTGGCGCCCGAGGGGAGTTTTCCCTGTGCCTCTCTCCCTATCCAAGCCCAGCCCCTCCCTACACATACCCACACACACGCTCTCACAGCTTGTCGTGTTGTTTAAAACAGGTGGAAGACCTCTGTAATGATATTATGCCTTTCAATAAAAATTTTATGAGGTGTATTTGATTATAGATTAATGTGTCCCTAATAAAACGGACGGATGGAGCAGCTCGGAGGACCCCCTCCCCCTACCACACACACACACCTTCGCGCAGCCACACACACCCCCGACGTGAGGCTGAGCACACGCCGTGGCCCGACGGGTAAGCTGGGGTGGCCTGGCCCGCGAGCTGGGCCGCGGCTGAGCCTTCTGTCTGCCCTCCGAAGGGCCGGCAAGGAGACGAATCGGCACCGTGTGGACAGTGGTGGCCAGAGTGCCTTGTCTACTCCAGGGCTGCTGCAAAGACTCTGGAAGAGAACATGCCATAGGGCAGAACCCAAATGCTAGCGCAAGACCCGCTCCCTTCCGCTACTGCCCACTGCCCGCCGCCAGACCATGCCTCCAGGAGGCCAGCGGGAACCGGCATCTCATGAGGCAGGGCTTCTTTCGCGTGGTTCCCACTCAGAGGCCTCCAAGTGGATGCCTGCCGGAGATATCTTTAAAATGGTCTGGTCCTTAGGCCATTCTTCTTTATTATTATTATTATTATTATTGTTATTATTATTATTATTTGTTTCTTCTCCTCCTCCTCTTTTTCCTTTCTTGCCTCCAGAGGTAAGGCTGGGCAGCCTTGAATCTGAGGGAAATGCCCACTGTCACTCCCAGATCCATAGTACAAAGCCTCGGAAGCCCGGCTGGGAGCCTAAACAGAAAAGCAGCTGGGTACGGGCGGCAGAGGATATATTCCTTGCTCTACAAGTTGCCCAGCGCACCCTTCGAGGGTTTGCAGCCCACTTCGAGGCCTGGAAAATAGGGGGCCCAATTGATTGTCTTTGCCAATGGCTTTCTGATTTTGTCATAGAAGTTGACTTTGCCTGTGCAGTTTTCCTCCAAGACATGGCCCCCTGTCAACAACTAATGGCGCTCCCCACATTGTAGAGGAAATGGAAAAGTTAAAATTGCCCTCATTCTGCCCAACCAGTTGAGTGAGGTCTGGGGCAAATTGATTCCAGTGTTCCGAACCTCGCATTCATCCAGACTCGGCTATCTCCTGCCCCTAGAAAATAGCTCCCCTAAAAGGGTTCTGTCTTGGAACTGGGGAAGGTTCTTGGTTTTGAGGAGTAAGTTTAAAACTCTGAATAAATATGGAGTCTGCCAAAGACCCCAAAGACCCCCCCCCCGTGAGTGCTCTAACGTTTAGAGCCCCTAACTTGTTTTTAAGGAAAAAGGGAGGGGGGAATAAAAAGAACTTGTTTTGCAAAGCTGCTTGAAGCTGTTGGAGACCCTTGGAAACCGCAGCACAACCAGGGGTAACGAATTCTCTGCAAGCAACTCCCCCCAAGGCCTCTCCTTTCTTCTCCCTGGCAGAAGGCTGGACTCTCTCGGGCTGAGTATTCTCCAGGATATATATTGGCGAAAGCTGGAGTTTTCCAAGCCATGGCGGCAGCTGTAACATTGGACTTCATGGGAAGTCATGTTCATTTTCAAATTTTCTTTCAGTCACCTTTTGTACATTTTCTTGCCTCTCAGATACAGTGGCTCCAACCAGCATTTTGTAATTAAATAGAAGGAAGATTTACTGGGGGGTGGGGTGGGAATCTTTTCTTTCTTTAAAAAAATTTCATGTGGACCATTAAAAGGTAATGACTGAGCATAAAATCCTTCCACAAGGAAACTAGGACAAGGTGGGATGGGAAAACTCACCCATCCTCTGCTTTGCTGTGGCCTGGCTGTCTTGCACTTGGGATAGGGGTGAGAATGAGGGAATGGGGTGCAGAATGGGTCCGACGCAATGCTAAGATGTTGCTTGTTCTTGCTCCTGCAATAGAGGCCCGGCCGCTTCCAGGTGGGCAAGACTGGTTTTAGCCCAACGCCTGATGATGGCATGCCAGTCAGAATTGCCAAGCCCCCACTGAAAGCATTAAAAATAACACAACCAAAACCAAAGAGAGAAAGACACACAAGTGGGGAGCTTTGAGAAGAAGCATCTTGGGCACAGGCTTACTTACCAGGCTCTAGCTAGAGGGAAACTCACACCCATTTGTGAATTCAATTCAACCACTGCAGGGAGAGGGAGAGAGGATTCCCCTTCTTGCCAACTATGGAAACAGCACACCCAGGCTGGACTATCGTTGCCCCCTCCTCCACTGCCAAAGGGTAGGACCCTAGGCCTCCTCCAGCTTCTCTCTCCCACACCCTTTCCCTGCTCTCTATACATGCCACCCGCAACTGCCCAAACAAGCAGTTCAACAGGGAGATCATCGCACCGAAGGCTTTCGTTTCCACCATAAAAAAATTTCATTTTAAAAAGCAGAGGGAGCGAACTCATTTCCAGAGTTTATTGCATTATACATGCGACCAGAACATGCACAGAAAGGACAGGTTGCTGTTATACTCTACCAAACCACAGATGCACCACAAGGGAAAGGCTACAAGGCATAAGTCGTCAATATTCCATCTCATCAAGGACAATTGCTAAATTCATCTGTGAGAAGATACATTGTAATGTGCTTTTTAGTCCCCCTCCCCCCAAAGCTTGTGGGTTTTCTTAATCTTTTTTTAAATATATATGTAATTTAAGTACTTTTAAGTACTGATGTATTCAAAACGCCATGGGCTCATGGACTAACCACACACAGACCTTTTGTGTTAGGAAAAACATGAAAAAGTCACATTGCTGGATGGATGAATGGATTGATGGATGCTCTACAGTTCCAATAAGTTAAGACCCAAATAAAAATGCGCAGTAACTGTTACCCTGCATTACGATGAAAAAATAATAAATTACACGTGCTAGTTTTTTAATATATATATATACTCATAGGGATTACAGATCACTTGCAGCACGAACAGAATGACCCCAAAGTCACATTCTAGCAGGAAAACAAAACAAAACAAAAACAAAGAGCAATGAAGGTTTTGTTTCCGCCTTCCCAGTCCTCCAGCACTCGGCCCTGGAACTCCAAGCCCCCTTTCTGATCCTGGCCTCCCACGGGCCTCGGACCTAAGAGAAGGTGAGGTTGGCGGTCAGTTCTCGGATCCGGTTCTCTCGGCTCATCTTCTTGAGTTTCATTCGGCGGTTTTGAAACCAAATCTTGACCTGCCTGTCGGTGAGGTTAACGCTCTTACTGATCTCTAGGCGGCGCTCGCGGGTGAGGTACATATTGAACAAGAACTCTTTTTCTAATTCCAGCGTTTGGTGCTTAGTGTAAGGGCACCTCTTCTTTCTGCCACTCTTTGCAGTGAGCCAATTGCTGGTTGGAGTATCAGACTTGATTTCCTCTAACAAAATTAAAGGGAGAAGAAGAAAAAAATCAAGAATTTTTTTTTTTTTCTGTTCAATTGTACCCTTGGCCATGACCCCGTTGGCAGCCAGGCCGATTTGGGAAATACTGGCATTAAACATTACTCACATGAAGTGGGCTCTGGAAGGGATTTGTAATTGATGTCAGACTAGTTTAAATGCCCCAAATGACAGGATGGGCGGGTACCTTGCCCTCTGTGTCAGGGTTCTCTCTCTCTCAACTTTCTGACCTCCACCAAACAATCATACAATAGTAAACTTTCAGGGTCTCCCCAGCAACATTCTAAGTGATCAGCTCACAACAGGGCTGGAGGAGAAGCAGCAAACCACAGCCTGGACAAGCCTACCAAGCCCACTGCTGCCTCAGGTCCCCAAGCCTGCCACTTCTTCACTTCTCCTAGGCAGGCAGGGAGCCCCACAGCCAGGCTGATAGGTGCCCATTCTCTTTCAAAACATAACCAAAGAACTGAGTACTCCTTCTCCGCCCTGCCTGGACATTGTTGAATCCCCCAGAATTTCCTGAATTCTCATGCCTTCTTGTCCCCACACAAAAGCATTGCCCCAGAAATGTATCTCCTTATTGTGGCCCACCTCTGGGCACTGAAGGAGAGGCTAAGGGGCAGGGTTCCTTCTGAAAAAAAAAAAAAAAACCAGAGCCCCTGGCTTTTTGCCCTAGCCCAGCCCTAAGGCTGGCTCTGCCAGGTGGGCCATGTAGATTCTATTCTCTCCCCTTCCGCCTTTGCCCCCTTTGCAAATGATTGCAAAGCTCGCGGCACTTTCCCCAGACAAAGCCAAGGTTACCTCCTAGCTCGCAGAGGCTAGGAGCCTTGTCCTCCCGCCCAAGCACCAAACAGCCAAGCCATCTTGTTCCCCTGCAGCCTCCAAGCTCGCGGGACGCGGGGCGCACACACTTAAACATACACACGGTGCCTACACCGCCTTAAAATCTTCTCTGGGTGAAAGGTAAAGCTGGGACCGCCAATCTGAGCAGGAGAAAGGAGGTTCTGGGGCTCTGCTTATGAGCCGCAGGTCATTTGCGCTCTTTTGTTGCATTTCAGATCTAGCTCAGGAAAAATAAACCCAGCAAGCCCTTCCTGTGTCCAGGCTCCAACAGCGTGGGGCCAGGACTAGCCAGGAGGGCCAGGGCAGCAGGGAAGAAGCAGGGACGATCTTGGGACTCAGACTGCTCCATCTAAGAGCTAGGAGAAGCGGCACCTGCCAGTCAGGCCCGCCTGAGCTGCCTGGGCTCTGCACAGGGCACCCAGGTGCTCCCTCTTTGCCAGGTTCCCAGGTTGCGCGCCCCGCTGGGGTGGCAACTCTGCTCATACCGACCTTTGCTTTCCTTCTCCTGTACTTCAGGACTGGACACGGAGACTTCAGCCAAGCAGCTCCTCTCTTCCGGAAGGCCACCTTTGGCCTCGGGGCTCTCCACCTGGGAGACTTTGGTGGGCTCCTGGCCATTTGCGGGCTCGTTCATCTTCTTTTCCATCTGCAGCTGGGCAGCCGAAAGCTGCGGCTTGGCCGCGCCGCGAGGGTTGAGCTGCAGCATGACTGTGGAGCTGCCTTCGGGGCTGTTATTGTACTCTTGGGTTTTCCCGGTGGCGTAGGTCTGACTCAGTCTAAAATATCCAGGGACAGGAACCTCGGGGTTCTCAACGGGACAGGACTCAGGGACCAGCCTCTGGTACGAAGGGACCTCGGCAGAAATGAGTTTGTTGCGCTTATCAGAATACATGCAGCAATTGGATTCTTCCTTAATGTTGGTGGTGAAGGAGCAGGTGGGGACTTGCTGTGTAACAGGTTGCTCTATTCGACAAGATCTGTTCGGGTCTGTCCAACTGTCTACTTGAGGTATATAAGGATGCACATTCATACCCATATTTTGGTGGTTCACTTCTCTTTTGGCCAGAGACGGGAGCAGTCCACAGGTTTGCATTCCATAGGTCCCCATGTCTGCGCTAGGTGGTGGCATGTACATGCTGGCGCTGCTCGAATAAAAACTGTCACTCCTGCAGGCACTGATCAAGGAATCTACTAAAAAAGTATTAGCAGCAGGAGAGCTGTTGGGAAAGGACATTTTGGGGAGGAATTTGAAGAAGAGAGATTGTGTCCTTTGTAGGCTGACATCTCTAGGAAAACATTCCCCGTGTAATTGTGGATGCCTCTGCCGACCACATGACAACTAAGCCAATGAGATTTGAAAATGGCCTTGAGCCGCAGCCTCCTCGCAGGTCACGTGCTCCAGAGCAGGGCCAGCGGGCCGCGTAAGCACGGACAACAGCGACATCTACTATGCGCCGGAGATAGTGCGCGCTGGAGATAACCGGCCCAGCACTCTGCGCCGCCCGCCAGCCTACCCGGGGCTCGCTCGGCCCGCCGGTCCCGTTCGCGTCCCCCACTCTGGCCTCTGCGCCACGCAGGCGGAAGAAAAGGCTCGGCCGGAGGGGCCTTGGGAGGATACGCGGGAAGGGAAGCCGGAGCGCTATGGCGCCAGCACATAGAAGCATTCCACGCACACACCCAGGCAGAACGCTCCCAACAGGGTCGGGGCCCAGGCAGGGTGGGGGCCCAGGCTGGTTAGTTTTGTCCCGGGCAGCCGGGGAAGGTGAGTTGATTCCCTGAGCTCGGAGACATCCCACCCCGGGGGTCCATAGGAAAGATCTCTCGCGCAAAGACGCGGCCAAGGTATCCTGGGAAGCAGAGACAGGAAGGGCCGAGAGGGCCAAGAGGCCACGCAGCTGGCTGCCCCGGAGCCCCGAGGACTCGCTCGGCCCCGGTGCTGTCCTCTCCTTCGGCCTGCCTTGCCGGGCTCCAGGATCCTTCCCTCCCTGGATCCTTGGGCTCTCAGAGGAACCACACCCCGACCTTTGCGGGCCGACGCTGGGAGCTTTCAGATCGGAAACAATCCCTCGCCGGAGTAGTTCGTTATCTGAGAGCGTCCCTCGGGTTTCCAGCGGGAGAACGAAACCGAGGTTTCCCTCCCCACACACCCTGATAATAGATGGCAAAGGAGGAGGAAGAGAGAAAGAAAAAAAATTTTTTTTTCAAAGAAAGGAAAACTCTCTCCCTCAGACTCTTGAAGTTTTAGAAAACTGACTGGGCCAAACAGGAGAGAGATGATGCAAAGGTGTCACTTGGCTCTTCTTCAAAGAAAAATGTTTTCCTTTTATGGATTTTGTAAAAGCATTGGTTTCTGACAAGTGCAAGGTACAAAAGGTTGTAGAATTTATTAATACATATTAAGAAGAATCAGGGCGATCAATAAAATTCTCATCTACATTCTTGGGCTACTTGGTAATTTTCTTGCTTCTGAAAGATTTTAAAGAGTTATACCCACTGTTGCCACACACGGGAAGATATTTTATTAACAAATCAATCGTGACTTTGTAAAGGATAAGATTAATAGTTAGGATTTAGCATAATGGCGTTCGCTTTATGAATTATTGAAAATTATACTATTGATTTTTCCCCCTTCGCTACTAACCAAGAAGGTCAATTTTTGTTTTAACACAAATCGTCAAATATTAAACGCTATAGTTTTGTCAGAAGTCGAATTTTATAGTTTTGGGCAATATCTAAAATTATTTGACATGGTTTTGCCTGGGTAAGGGGAGGGAGAAAAACAAGGAGGTGGGTGAAGAACCTAAGCCCTCTGTTTCCTTTGGTGAGGGAATGTTCTATAAAGAGGATTTGGTCTGGGATTGTGGTTGAGCTCATTAAAGAACAGCCACCATCACCACCAGGGAAACTCAGAGTTTTATGAGAAAGTTCAACAACTTCCTCCCTCATTCTCTAGTTGCAGGCGGATAAGCAACCCTTTGGAAGCTCCAGCCTCGGGGCAGCTGTGGGGAGCTTTAACCTTGATTTCCAAAGGCTTGCCCTGGCCCAGCCAGGGCGCTGGAGCCGTCATCCGTTTTTGGATCTCCTTCACTGCTTACAACAGAGGAAGAGGGCACCGCTAACTCTGATGGTGAACCAGTTTAACCCGGAAGGCATCCCTGTTTTCTTTTCCGCACACTGCCCTGTTATGGGTTGGCCTTGGATTTCAGGCACAGAGACTGAACTTGTGGGTCAATTGGGTTTCCGCCTCAGGAGAACATTTCTTTGGAGCCCGATGCTAATTAAAGCACGTCAGCGTTCTGGGGAACCTAGTTGCCCTGCTTGCTCCTTCACAAAAACCTTTTCCAACAAACCTTTTGTCAGTCCCTCCCCAAAAGGAATCTCCGCTGGCCTGGTGGAAAAACAGGGATTGGACATTATTTTCGGCCTTGGGACGGCTTCGCCTGTCCCCTCAGAGTGCCCTCATCCAAACAATAACCCCTTTTAAAAACTCCGCGGTGGCAATGAGACAGACCTTTTAAACCTTTACGCAGCTGTTCAAATACAACATCATTGTCAGGTTAAAAGCCCAGCGCCTCTAACTGCTCAGGCTGCGGGATGCCTGTGCCGGGGAAGCCTGAGGGTTAAACATTACATTACCTTTCCGCAGGGTTGTCTGTTTTTAAGCTTGTGGGGGGAGGGGGTAGATGGATGAGAAAAGCAGGAAAAAAAGACCAATTTTTGACTCTAGTCTGCTGAAGTCCTGTTCAAAACTAAGAACCACTGACCAGCACCCGAAAATTGCATTCTCACAGGGCAGAGATTATCATCCCAGCCACGGCAAAGCGTGCCCAGGGCTGGACAATGTGCCCGCTACACACGCTCTCTCTGCAGGCACCCTGACGCCAGCCTGGTGCTTCAACCTAGTCCCTTTGCATCTTGACCAGGGGAGCTGCCAGGAACTTGGTTGTCCATTTCTTCCCATCCCATGAAGAAGGCAAGACTGTTCGATCTAATTGGGAATTTTATGCCCATCAAATGCCCTTTCATAATCTTTATTTATACATGAAGAAAACAGCCAAGCTAAAAAAAAACAAACCAGCAATTCCTCGGAGAGCGGATAGATCTGCCAGGACAGGCAGGATCTGCCTTCCGAATATGGGGGCCTTTCTGTTTCAGCTTCCAATAGCCTGGAGCTCAAAGTCACCTCCACACTGGATTTGGTTTTTAAAAAAGGTCTTCACTCAAAGAAAAAAAATGTGTATCAAATATAATTTTGAATTTATTATCACAAAATTCTATTTTATTCTTTTTTCAAATTTCTGCCTTCAGACCAGCTTCCTGAGGCCAGAGACTCAAAGAGATTTTTATTGCAAAAATGGAGCAAAATACTTTTAATACAAGAGAATCATCTCGGCAAGGGAGGATGAAAAGTTTGCCTAAGATCCTAAGGCTAAGCTGAAGCAATTGGAATGAAAAGGCAGTGGCTTTCAAGGCCAGCCTTTATTTTGCTTACGAGTGTTTAAGTAGCTGCATAGCCACTGTTCTCCATCATCTTTAGATCACTGGAAACAGTTACCATTAATAATAAATCAATATTGCACCATAAAGGAGATAAATATCCATGTTTGTACCAAGACACCCTTCTCCCAGGCATAGCTCTTTCCAAAGAAAAATGAAAAGGGTCGCTTTATCCAGAAATTAGCATTTGTAATAAAAAAGTGGTTTGCATCTGTGCTCTCTTGTCACGGGGAGAGCAGCAGCACTGGGCCTGAGTGAACTTGGGAGCTCCTCGGTTTGCCCTAAATTTGGGCCCTGAGTTGCCTCAGGGCCGTACCACTCTTTGGGGGCAGAGTTGATGGAGACAAATTTTAAAAGCTCCTTCTCCAAGACACCCCCGGAGTTGCACTGTGCACCTCCCAGCCAAAGTGAAAAGAAATCGGAGCACGGAGGGAAGCTGGGGAAGCCACCACCAACTGGATGAGGGGTCTATGGAGTCGTGTACAAGGGCCGGCGGCCGGGAGCCTCTTTCCGTAGCAAACACAAAAGACTGTAGCGCATTTCCCCTCCACTTCAAGATCTGAGACCTCAGCGACTCAGGATACATGACCACCCTCCATGAGCCCCATAGCCCTGAACGATCAGGAGGGGTCAGGTCTATAGTCCTTAGAAGTCCTGGTCCAGTTCCCTAGCCTTTTTCAGGCCCATCTGGGGAGCTGCCAGGAGGAAAGGAAATGTAGACCGACGAGCACCCGTGTGGTCTTCAGGAGGCTGCCAGCCAAGGCCTAGGTTCCCCCCCACCTCACCCCGCAAAGCTACATGCACCCCCACTGTAGTCACCCAAAGAGGACCACAATGACATTTGGGGAGGGGGGTTCTCACCCCTTGTCGACTGAGGCCCGAGTTAGGTCCCGGGAAATGTCGCTTCACAATAGCTAAGTTGGGCCCACAGTCTAACAGGCTGGAGCCCGGGGTGCCGCAGGGAACACCCACACCTCTGGTTGGCGCCTCTCCGGGGTGCTCATGGTGCCCCATCCACCCTGGAGCCTATGCCAGCTCCTAGGGGTGGACCCACAGCCTTTGGTCCAGGGCCTGGAGGGAGGAGACAGACTGCAGAGCCGACCAGGCCGGGACTAATTCTGAGGGTTGTATGCGCTTCACAAGGAACTTCGGGGAAGAAGGGATAGCTACCCCAGCCTTAGAAACCCGCATCCTGGAGACCGCTCTTTTGGAACCTCCCTTTTGGCCGGCGGATGGCAACGCACGCTCTTCCCAATGTTAGGGGCTTTGCAAAGGGCGGGGGTGGGGGTGAAAAGAACAGCATGAGGCAAGCAGACGGCTTGGAGGGGTGACCAGGGGTCTGTCAAATGCAAAGCCCGTTTGCTTCCAATGCATTACCCATTCCACGACGCCTAGAAGTATAAATGTTAACCGAGACAATCTGCCGCTTCCCGCAGCCACATCAGTCCAGCCTGGCCCCGGCGTCCCAACTCATAATCCTTCCTGCCTGTGCGTCTAGATCGCTACCCGTAGCCTCTGGCGCCAGACTTGACTTGGGTGGAGGCAAGACGTCCTAGTCCAGAACGACACTCCCTCAGTTCCGACGCGTCCTATTTTTTCTAGCACCACACCCAGCTAAGTTGCCAGAGCCCAGATCTGTCTTAAACAAAAGCTTTTTAATCATCCCAGAACGTCGGAGAGCGGCGCAAGCGGGACATGGTTTTGGGGAAGGGGGGTGGTCCTATCCTCATATTGCTCTCTGCACTCAAACCATCAAGAATATTGATATTCCCTAATCCGATTAACTCGCAGTGGCATGACCTATTTCGAAATGCACATTTCGAATGCATAGTCTTTTAAAAATCTCTCCTGAACACCACCAGGTTATAACAAGGTACTCTTTGCAACAGCTTATCTTTAAGCAGACAACGATTAGGTAATCGCTTTTTTCAGATATCTGGGTAGTTCCCTTTTCTTTGTCTTTATACAACTTCCCACACCTCATGGCTGCTTAGAACAAACAAACAGCAAACAAACACCTTAGCGGCCGCCTGTTTCTAACGGGCTGAGATTGCCTATTAGAATCCAGTAATGGAAAGATGTGGTACCGTGGCCTCTGCGCCAACCGCAGCTTCTGGAACGTGAGCACGCCCCCGTGTGGCTCTCCAAGGCCAGGCAAACGGAAAACGGTATCTCTTGCCTTAGGTGGCGGGCATACAAGTTTGCTACGGTTAGCCACAGTAAAAAAAAAAAAAGAAAAAAATACAAAAAAAAAAGAAGAAGAAGAAAGAAAGAAAAAGGAGAGAAAGAAAGAAAAGACATATGACGAAAGAAATAAACCAGTTTTAAGCAGCTTCTGGAAAGATCACACTACTATTACTACTAACTGACATTTTAAGACACCCAAAATTCCAAACAAAGGAATCCCTTTCCAAACGAAATTATTCAACTGTAGGCTTTGTTTCTATTTCATTTTTCACCAAAGGTTGTGGGACGCTTTTGAAAACAACATATTTTCTTTTGTTCCATGTCATAGAAAGTGCAATAATTTATTTGACAAGGTGACAATTTTTAAAAAATATAACGAAAGTGTAAGTCTAAATAGAACTTCCTTTTCCAAATGCTTGCTTTTAAAACCGAGGCTCTTTATTAGAGCAAAGGGTACTGCTATCTATGACTCCCCCCAAACCCTCCACCATTTCCTAGCTGTATTAACAACACGCTGGTAGACATTTTCATCTAACTAGTGTTTTTAAAAGAAGTCAATTGTTATTAAATTACACAAATGCTTGAAAGGAAATTAAGGTTATTGATCCTGAAATTAGGAATTTGCTTAGATTTATGGTGAGTCCCCATATGATTCTGTGTGGTCATAAATGTGTGTGGGGATCTGGATGTGTGAGCATGTGTGTGTGTGTGAGTGGGTGGCGGATGAATATCACAGAAGGACCTTAAGGCGCCTAATTATTCAGAAAGGTTAAAGGTGATGACCTTGACATTTTAGAAGTTCAAAGGCATACACTTATGCACTTATGTTTTTCCTTTCCCCCAAAGCCTTAGCAATTAAAAAATTTTGCATTGGAAATGTATGCCTCTTTGGAAGAGGCATGTGGTGCTGTATATCTTATGGATTTTTTTTTTTTTTTTTACTCTGGGCTTATGAGAAGGTAAGAGTCATAAGATTCACTTTACTCTTTTCAGAGAAAGAAGTTTTTCTCACTCCCCCAGTTTATTGCACATTGCGGAAATCTCTTTTGGGCCCACCAGAAGGTGTATAATATAACCCAATTAAGCTGTTTAGAACTTTGGCTTTTATGGTGTTGTCTAGACAGTTCAAGGTTTTGTAAACAGCCTGGCCTGGTCCTGCAACATAAAGTGCAGTGCACCCCCTAACACATTCTTTAACTTGAAGCGATAAACGTGGTGAGAATTGGGTCTGCAGCCCCATTCCCTATTCCAGGGAAGGGGCTTATCTTTCCTACTCCAAACCTGCTGTGAGTCCAGCGAGCATCCCAAGACCTCTCTACCCATGGATAACTTCCTTTTAGCAAACTTTTTTTTCAGTGAGGCTTCTAATACTGGTTTCTTCTTTTTCAGCGACCTTGGATCCTTGACACTTTAAGAGTGAATTTACATTTTCTAATCAGTTTCTTAAAATCCCCCTCCCCCAAAATTCTAAGTTCACTAGACTAGTGTGTGTATGGGGGCGGGGGGGGGGGCGGGGTGTTGCTTCTTATGTTCCTGTTGCCTCAGCCTCATCGTCTAGAGAAGGCAGCACCAGGGTCACATCCTCAATTCAGAAGTTCATCCCTCAAATGATTTTTGAAACCAATGTAGCCTAGAAGTGGGGAAGGGAAACTCTTATTTTAGCAGAATTAAAAAGCATTTCATTTGATTTTCAGTTGCATGGGGAGAAGATTTGGGCTGCTAAAATATCCTGAGCAGACACTAAACTTACTCAAGAGGAAAATTCATACAGTATATTGAAGCTGTAACCTCCATTTTACTAGAAACCATTTATTCACACAAAAGACAGTGACTCATGCCTTGACACGACAGACCAAATGTACACATTTCCCAGAGTTTAAATAATCTGCATTCACCAAGGGAGAAAGACAGGGTCCCTTAAACTCAGAACAAAAGCAAGTGCCTTGCCGCCCAGGCCTAACTCTCTACAGATCCCACAGCGTCCCCACCAGGACCTGAAGAGGGAGGGAAAACAACAGCACACTGGCGGTAAAATTGTAAAGGGACGTTTGCATTTACCATTTTCCCCTTATTAGGATCCGTTGGGCCAAGTCCCCGGCCTGGTCCGCAGGTAGCAGTGGTCGCTGGGAGGTCCCGAGTTGATCGTGGGAAGGAATGGTGGAGTTCCACAGAGAAGAGGCGTCATTAAACCCAAGGACACTGGGCCTGCCGAGGGCAGACTGGTAGGGAGGAGGGTGAGTGAGTGGGGGTTGTGGGAGAGGGGTGCTTCCTGGAGCTCTCAAAATAAGGGATTTCCAGTGAAATATTGCAGACGGTCTCTGTTCAGTTTCTTTTCCTTCATCCTGCGATTTTGGAACCAGATTTTGACTTGCCGGTCAGTGAGGTTGAGCATCCGAGAGAGTTGGAGTCTTTTCTCTTTGTTTATGTACACGTTAAAGAAAAACTCGCGTTCCAGTTCTCGGATCTGGTACTTGGTGTAGGGACAGCGCTTTTTCCGGGAGCGCTGGGGGGCCACTGCAAGGCAAAGAGACCAAGGGGTGAGAGAGGCCACTGCTTGCCAACCCCCGCCCATCCTCCAGCCTGCCCGCCCAGGCTTTCGCGAGGGCCAGGCCTCGGTCCTTTGGGGACGTCCCCTGCCGCTGTTGAAAGGCCCTGCCTGCGTCGTGGGAGATGATATATGGGCGGGCACAGGAGAAACTGCGGGCGTGGACCTGTGTTCACACCCGGACACACACATACACACAACCTGGCACCAAGGTGGGGAAGCAGAGCACGAGGCAGCATGAGCGCGGGGGCATCTGCTCGACTACAGGCAGGAGCGCGCGCCAGCCAGAGGCTTGGATAAAGTCCAGTTCAAGGATCAAACTCTCTTCACCCCACCCCACCCCTTAAAAAGGGGAGGCTCGAGAGTCCATACTCACAAATTGGCTTGAAATCGTCCCTCCCTCCCTCCATGGTCTCTAGCGCGCGCGCACACACACACACACATACACACACACACCCCAAACTGAGAAAAGCTCTCAGCCGCGATTAATGTCCTCCTCGAAGTCTACCTTAAGCCCACCTAAATTGGTTTCCTATCGTAAACACGCTTTACAACGGCCCGGGAAATCTTATAGGATGTATAAACCTCTTCGAACGCTTATAAAGTAGCACATAAAACGGCGCAAGCGGAGGGAGGCCCCCGCTGCCCCCCCGCGCCCCGCAGCCCCGGGCCCCGCCGCCCACCCCGCGCCCGGTGCCTACCTGTGCCGCTCTTCTCAGCCCCCGCCTCCCCCGGGGGCCCCTCGCCGTCACGCCCGCCGCCTTCTGCCGCCCCCTTCGGCTCCGAGGCGGGGGTCGCCTTGGCGCAGGGACTGTCCCCACCGCCACCTGCCCCCGTCTTGGGGTCTCCCTTGTCGGCAGCACCCTCGGGTTGTGGCGGCGCGGGCGGCGGCGGGGGCTGCGGCCCGGCGAACGGGGGCCCAGGCGCGGCCTCGTAGAACTGGTCGAAGCCCTGCGGCAGGATGCCGTTGCGGCCCACGGCGCTGTAGAAGTTGGAGGCAGCACCCGCAGGGCCGTGGGGCGGCCCGGGCGCGGCGCACACCGGCTCCGGCGCCTTGAAGAGCACGTCCGGCCGGCGGCCCGCGGGCGGGAGCAGCTCGCGCTGCATGGCCGCCTCCTCGGCTGCCGCCGCCGCCGCCGCCGCCGCCGCCGCAGCCGCGTAGTAGGGAGCGTAGCCCCCAGCGCCGCCGCCGCCACCGCCGCCCCCGCCGGGGCCGCCCCCGCCGCCACCGCCCCCAGCGCCGCCGCCGCTGCCGCGGTACGGCCACTTGGCGCGCTCCAAGCTGTAGTCGCGGAAGGCCACCTCGCGCACGGGCTGGACGTGCGGCGCTAGGTTGGAAGAGTAGGGGAAAGTCATCTGGCAGGACGACGGTTGCGACAGAAACGATGGCTTGCTGGCGAAGTCCGACGGGGCCACATAGTAGGCGCAGCCGGGCAGGTACATGCTGGCTGCGCTCGGGCCGCACTCGTCAAAGTCATTCATGGCTCCGCGGCGTGCGCACCGGCGAGCCCCGGGCCGCTCCCCGCGCCGCCAACCTGAGCCATTGATTGCACAAGAGGCTTGGGCCAGGATCAACTAAGCAAAAATCCCCACCGGGCGCTGACGTGCAATTCATCTTGATTGATTCTGGTGGTAATTATGTCACGTGACGCCATGGAGAGAAATGTCCTTATATCTATATCAGTGCTCGCCAACACGCCCCGGGACGGCTCCTGGCGCCGAGACACGCGCGTTGGGGGCGGACCTGGCCTCGCTCTCCAGCCAGATCTCCCTGGGCGCCCCCTGACTAGGCTGCTCCGCAGACTGGGTCACCTGTGTGCTGCCGGTGGCTGCCACTGCTGGGTGCATCTGCCACCGCCCGGTTGGGCCGCCCGCCCGCGCCGCTTTAAGTACGCGGACCGAGGACGGAGGGGAGGAGGAGGGAGGGGGAGGAAGGAGGAGGAAGGGGGAGGAAGGGGGAAGGGAAAGAAGCGGGGAGCGGAGGGGGGAGTCCCGGCTCAGGGCACTGGGGACTAGGTGTGAGGGTGTGAGGTTCCCACTCTCCACACCCTTTCCTGCAGCCGCTCCCTCCCCCGCGACGCCGCCACCCTCTGTAGCTTGCTAGCCAGGAGCTTGTTGCTTCTCCTTCAAGGGGCGTGATTGCGCAGCTCTGGGGCGCAAGCAGCCCTGATTTACATATTTCTCTGCCAGGCTCTTTCACCGCACAGTAACTTGGCCCTCTTCACTCCTGGCCCAAG
Source organism: Macrotus californicus (assembly GCA_007922815.1). Lineage (NCBI taxonomy): Eukaryota > Metazoa > Chordata > Mammalia > Chiroptera > Phyllostomidae > Macrotus > Macrotus californicus. The sequence goes on from VMDR010002355.1 coordinate 65,848, forward strand.
GAACGTGAGTGCCAGCCTCGAAAAACCCACTCCAAAACCCCACCAGGAGCTCAACCGGGCTAAGGCCTCGGTACCCACTCGGCCCTGTCGCCCTCTCTCCTCTCTCCGTCCTGCCTTTTTCTTCTTCCTTCGTCTCTCTGCAGCTTTCTCACTCTTTTCCCTCCTGTCCTATCGATCGCACTCCCCCCTCTTGTTTCCTCTTTCCTTCTTCCTCCTTTTACTTTTCTTTTTCCTTTTCTCCCTCTGTCTCCTGGTACTCTCTCCTTTCCGCCAGCCGTGTGTCACAGCCTCTGTCTCACTCCCTGTCCCCTCTCTGCATTTTTTTCTCCCAGTGCTAAAGTAAGGAGGAAGTCCAGCCATCAGAGACACCCTGTGGCCCCTCTAGAAGCTGGCAGGGAGTAGGGGTGGTCCTGATGAACAAAAGGTTCTGGACTCCTGTCAGGGCACCCAGACTTTGGGTCTCCCCCAACCAGAGACAAACCATCAGCACCTCTGGCCTCCTGGTCCTGTTTGCTTTCTGGCCAGGACTGGGACCAGCCCATCTCACATCCAGCCCCCTCCCCGCGTTCGGAGCCCCGCCAAGGCCTGCACATCCGCCACGTCTCCCCCAGTCTCCTTCAGTGCCCTTGGGCCAGCAGCCCAGTCGCACAGTCACTGCACCACCCTCCTCACAAGTCCTTTGGTTTTGGGGGTGTCTCTCAGCAGTTCTTGCCTCCTTGCTTGAGTCCCTCTATGCCACTTGGCCCTGAGGACACCTTATCCACTTGCCCCAAGGCCTCACTCTCCTAGGTGGCCACTTTGTCCCTCTTCCCTAGCCTGGGGGTCCAGGCAAGGCCAGGGCTCCTACCTCCGGAAGAGCCAGCGCTTTCCAATGGTAAAATCAGGCTCAGAAAGAACCTCCCAAAAATCCAAATCCCAGAATCCAGGATAGGAAGTTGCCCCCCTCCCCCTGAATCCTTTGCCCAAGCAATCAGAAGCACTGGGTTCTGGGATTCAGCCCTGTACCCAGAGCAGGCAGTGCAGGCAGTGCAGGCTGTGAAGCTGGCTCCCTCCCTGGCCCCCGCCATCGCAGTGCCCAAGAGGTGAGCTCTGCCCGCCACCTCGACAGACAGAGAAACAGAGAAAAGATGGGCGATGGGAATTCATACCTATTTTCTGGCTGATGTCCCCCTCTTCCTCTTTTTCTCCTCCCTTCCCCTTTTCCGTCCACTCTCCCCTCTCTGCCCCCCTCTTACCTCTGCTTCCCTCCGAATACAGCTCAAAGTGGTCGGTGGGGACTGGAGGGCTAGGAATCTCTCCCGCCCCCCAACTGTTCATCCTTGTATGCACCCTCCTTGACGCTGGCACCCTTGCCCAGATTCCAGCTTGTCCCCCTTCTCCTCAGCCCAGACCTCCACCACAGTTATCTGCCTCCCCATCTCCATCCCCAGCCCAAGCCTCTTCCTTTCGGGCTCCTAGTCGACGCCCCTGGATCTCTCTCCTAAAATGGCTCCCGGGACACTGCACACTGCCCTGCAGCGGCTCAGGACCCAGGGCAACAGCGGCGGGCCGCGAGCCGGGTTTTTATGTGTCCAGGGTACGCAAAATTCTCTGCGCAGGGTGGGGCGCAGGCATCCCGCTACCCCCAAAGTAGAGCCTGCTGACTGCCTAAGAGGGAAATGGGAAGGACGAACCATTCAAGTTCAACGACATGGCGATGGCGGCTTCGGCTGGAGCCGCGCTTTGGCGGGGGAGGGTTCGCCATCTGCAGCGGCGGGCTGGTGTGCCGCGGAAAGGAGCCCGCGGGCCCCCCACTGCGCATTTACAAGGACCCCCGCCCCCACCCCCCAGCCAGGGCTTTCCTTCTGGGCCCAGCAAGCTTAGTCTTTTGACTCCAGCTCCCTCCTCGATCTTCACCCAAAACCCCAGGAAAGCGGCAACCTCCCAACCCTCTTGTCCCGCTCGAGAACCTACCGTGAAGACTCCGGCGCTGTGGCCTTGTCCTTTGCCTGCGGCCCCACTCGAAGCGCAGGGAGCGCACTGGACCCTCCCGGAACAGCCAGCAGCTCCGCGAGTGATAGCTTTCTGAGCAGCGCCCGGACGCGATGCGGTAATTTCGAGCCACCCAAGATAAGACACTAACTTGACCTTAACTTTGTCAGGGCGCCCCTGATATCTGGAGAACGTGAACAGACACTGTCTGGCAGCTCTCGTAAAAGCTGACTGGGGAAGGGATTCTGAGTCATTTCATTTATTGCCACTACAGTTCTGCAAGAAAGCTTTTCCTCCCTGCCAAACTTTAATTATTTATGCTCGTTTAGGAAACGAAAGAAGAGGAGAAAAGCGGAGAAAACACCCAGAGCCAGTCCCTTCCTACAGAGCCTTCGGAATGGGCTTCCTAAGTCAAGTGACTGGAGAACAACAACAACAAAAATGCAGGGAGATCACCTTTGTCCAAGGACGATCGGACAGGCGCCTTGGCCCCCACCTCACCTCCCACTAAGGTGGGTGGCTGAAGCTGGGAGAGGCAGGGTGAAGGGGCAACCCCCCTACTATCACACATGAATATTTACAACGGTTCTGGATTTGTCCTTCACCCCAACCCCCGCCCTGGCCTCCCGGAAGCTTCCCCAACCCGCCTCGCTTGGGGAGAGCCCCCAGGCCTTAAAAGCGCCTGGTAGGCCCTCTGAACTCGCAGCGGATTGAATGCCAGACGAAGCCGTTTTTTTTTCTCGTTTAAAAACCTTTTTCTTGGTAAAGAGGCCTGCCTGGACTGCAGCATTTCGGAGAACGCATTTGTCTTTGTGGGAGGGAATGTTGAGCACTCCGATTTCAGCATCCTTTCTCTCTGGCGTTTGTTTCTTATGGTGAATTTCGTCGTGGTTCCAAATCCCTGCCGGGACCTCGGCTAGGAAGGGAGAGAGGACACCGCTGCCTTTGTATTTGTGCGGATCAGTAAAAGGGATAGATTTGAAAAATATTGCCGAAGCCATAAGGGATGGACAGGATTTTACACTTAGAATAATTTCAATCTCTTTGGGGAGTGGTCTCCACAAATATCTCTTCCCATCCTACATCCCAGGCTAAAGAGAAAGAGCACAATGATTTAATGGTGTATATTGGAAAGACACGGCCTTGGCGTGTTGTCTCCGGTCCTGGATTTAAGTATGGGTTTCCTGGACCTTTACCCAGCCCTCCCAACCTGAGATCTGAGTATGGCTTCCGCCTTTGTTTGGATGTTTTGAGACCCAGCTCTGGGTACCACGGTACCATCGCCTCCCTGAGTCCCACAAGACCGGAAACATTTCTAAAGATAAGGCCTCCACAGCCACTTGGTTCCTTCTTACTCTGTTTTTTTTTTTTTTTTTTAAGGAGCTGTTTAAAAAATATTTTTAAAGTACACATCAAGTTCGCTTAAGGGAAGAGGATTTGGAACCATTGAATATTCAGTATTAGAAATTTAGCAGTTTTGTGAATTGTCCCACTTGCTAAAAGCTAGAGATTCTCTACTTTCCATCTCTGAGCTAGCTGGAGCTGGGGTCTTCAAGAGGACGGTGAGCACAGCAGGTCCTAGTTTTCCCAGCCTGAGCTAGAGTCTCTGAAGGCCTAGGGGTGCAGAGGCCACATTTCCCAGGAGAGTTTGCTGGGCTTCAGGCAGAGGTGCCAGTATGGAGGTTTTCAAAAGGGCATAGCCTTTTCCAGAGAAGCCCATGGCAGAGAGAGATGTTTGTATTGAAATCTGAGGAACCTCATATTTTGGCAGCCCCCCTGACAACAGCAAGCTTTCAAGTTTGAGAATTTAGGCAAAATATAGAAGTCCTTGCCTGCAATAAGCTGAGGGTTTGCTTAGTGTGTGAGACACACTAAAATCTGTCTGTGAATCCTCCTCTTTGGATATTTCGCACACATTTTGTTCATAGGCTTTTATACACCATTTCCTGACTGACTTGGAAGACATTTTCTCATTTAATGGACAGTCAAGTCAGTACCTACAGTGAAACTACAATCAGAAAAGAAAAAAATAATTAATTTCATGGCCTGAAAAACGTTAGGAGGGAATCCAAAACATTTTTTGAAAAATCAACATCAGTCCCTTGACAGCTTGGCTGGGCCCTGGATATTTATTTCCACTCAAAACATTTCTATGTGTCTGATATATACAAGCTATTGTTTTTGACACAATAAGAATAAAACAAAACATGCACGACAACTATTAGGTAGCAGAGAAAATGCAATTAGTCTAAACATCAACTAAGGTTAGTTGGGCTGGGGCTCAGGAGCTCCTTGTGAGGTGCCCACTCTAGATCTAGGGCCTGGTCCTCCACTGAAAATAAATCATTGGACTTTGAGAAGGAATCTTCTACCCTTTGGCTGTTGTGCATATTGTTAGGAGTGGGGGCGCTACTTCTCAGGAGATGGAAAAGAAGCAGGGATGGTAGGAGTTTGGGAGGGGGGGCTGGGGTTCACTGAAATTAAGGCAGGATACCCCAGCACACCTAGGACAACTCCATTTGGCATTCTGGAACCCCAACCTCTACAAAGCAAGCCTAGCAGGGCCCAGGGCCTTGCACATTCTGAGGGGGCAGGCCAGAGATGGCCTCAGAAAGGGCACAGTAGTTGAGACCCTGGTGGAGTTAGCAGGTGATGGAGAAGAAGAGGAGAACTTCCGCTCCTCTCTACTTGGTCAAGAGCAGCTATGAGGGGCTAAGGATCTGAGGGGCCTCCTTTCTTGCCTGCCCCCTGCCTGGTGGAGATTTCACTTCTCCCTTCAGTGGCTTATTACTATAATTCAGGAAAGAAAGGCATGTTGACACCTTTACCCACCTCGACAAGACAGCCATATTTACAGTCAGAATGTAGGACCCCCTCCCCACCTTGCTCACTCCCTTCTCCTGCTCCTTGACATTTTCCCCTCCTTCTGCTGCAGCCCAGCCTCAAAGCAGACTAGCAGCTCCTCATCAGAGCTCAGCTCTGGGAGTCCAGTTACCCAGCACAGGGCTCTGGCTGAGGCATGTGTGAGGAGGTGAGAGAAGTAGGGGAATTTTACCAGTCTTGGCTAGGAAGTGCAGTTTGCCATAGAAACCCAGACTCCCTTGTCCCACTCCTGGGAAGGAAGTATCCAGTCCATTTCGCCCAGCTGGAAGAGCCAGTCCAGCTTGAAGTCCAAGGTGTCTCCGAGTTTGTACTGCCACACTCCCTCCCCTTTCCTCCTGAGATCTGAAGGTCTAGGGTGGCTTTTGTCCTCTCAAACCAGCCAGGGCAGACAGAAGGTGGTGGTGATGGTACCCTTTCCTTTCTCCAGCATCATGATTCTGGCTTTACCATAAGGGGCTTTGTCTGCAGAGACACAATTGTGTCCACAGCCCTTTTCCACTTTGCCCTGGAGGCCTTCCTAAATTCAGCTCCACTCTGAGTTCTAGCTAGGTGTCTGCTAAATGCAGAAAGAATTGGGGAGAAGGGAAAAGGGAGACTAGGCAAAAGCAGAAATCCAAGTAAAAGGGAGCTGGAGTGAGCTCAGGTGTAAATGCCTTAGGCAAAAGCAAAGACAGGTGACCCCAGGACCCCACTGGCAAACCCTCAATGCCAAGGTTGTGCTGCAACTTCCACAGCCTCTTCGGGGGAAAAGGAAAGCCTGGAGGCACTACTGTCCAGGTCTCCAAATCTCCTACTGGCTTTTGGGGCTGCAGCCAGAGCAGGAGGGTACCTAGGATCAGCTGAGGAGTGAAAGGAAAAGCCCCAGTCCCAGATCTTCTTCCACGCCAGACTGGGGCTCAAAGAAGCAGAACTGGCAACGGCCAGGCCAGGGATTAGTACAGCGCCAGCGCCTGCTCACGCAGCACCACACGCTTCTTCTTCATACGACGGTTCTGGAACCAGATTTTGACCTGCTGGTCGCTGAGGTTCAGCCTGTTGGACAATTCCTTGCGCTTCTGCCGGTTGATGAATTCGTTGAGGAGGAATTCGTTCTCCAGCTCCGCAATCTGCTGCTTCGTGTAGGGTTTCCGCTTCTTGCGGGCCCTCCCGGGGGCCGCCCCCCACGGCAGGCCTGCAACACAGCCCCAACCCGAGTCAGCCCAGCCCGCTCCCTGTTGCCTGCCCACCCCCGGAGGCTCCCTCCCCCTAGAAACTGTACCCTGCACCCCACCTCCCATTCCGGCCCTGACTGGCCCGGGGAGCACGGCCACCGTTTACCGTCGGGCAGCGAAGGTCGCAGGCAAGAAGCGACGCCCACTGCCTGCACTGTCATGTTCAAGTTGAGCGGGCCCTTGGTGTCGTCCTTGAAGCTGGCGGCGCAGGGGGTCCCCTCAAGCAGGGTCGCAGAGCCTGGCGCGGCACGGCCCACACCCGCGTAGTCGTACTTGGTCGATTTGAGACCAGCGGCCGCGGGGACCAGGCCAGACTCGGGGGCAAAGGGCGGCCGCGAGCGGCCACGTTCCTCAGGCCCGGCGGCCACGTCGGGCGTATAAAACTTGGCCTGCTCTTCGGGTCGGTCCTTGGCGCCCAGGGGCTGCAGGCCAAGAGGCCCGGAGCCAGCCAGGTAGGGCTGCGAGAAGCTGCCGAAAGCGGTGGCACCGGCAGGCTGCGCTGGGGCGCAGGAGGCGGGCGTGGTGGCCCAGGGCAGCGCGCCGCGAGGGTATGAGATGGGGGGAAGTGCGGCCAGCTGGCCTCCATTCGGCCGCAGGTTGGAGAAGTAGAAGGAGTCGGGCGACTGCAGATTCAGAAGCGAGCCCACATAGCCCGCTCTGTAGAGACTGCGCTCACACATCTCCAACAAAGGGCTTCGGCTGTGCTCGCAGCAGTATTTAGTTACAACCGGGAATAAGAGGACAGGCTCAGACGATTGGACGAAACTTTGCCTGCAGGTTCTTCAAAGCCGGTCATTTCAGCACCGCCTACATCCCCCCGACCCGTTTTCCCCCCCTTCAGGGTATTATGATAACACCCGCAATATTCGATGGCGAAGGACAAGCCTGCCAGGCAGAGCCAAGGCATGTGGAGCTGAAGGAAACCTCTGCAAGCATCCAGGCCCAGTGTCAGGAGCTGGGGGCGTCAGGCATAGGGTGCCATTGCCCAGGTGTCCCTTGGGACACTTCTTGGTCGTGATTAGCTTTGCACTCCCGTTTTTCGCTGATTGCCGGGGCCAGGCTTGCTTCTACTAGCTTTAAGTTGCAGCCGAGGCCTTTCCAGTACAGCGTGAGTCTCAATTTGTCAAAACATTCCCTGGTCTGGCGGGGCCACCAGCTCTGTCCCTAGACCTAAGCAATGGTACTCCTAGCCCATCCCTCCCAGTCCCATCTCTGTGGAGAGGGCTCTTCACAGGACATCTCAGAGCGAAGCCCCACGAACTGCCTGAGCCCTGAGTCCCAGGCAGCAGACACAGTCCCAGAGGTTTACTGATTGAGAAGTGCATCCCAAACTCTCCCAAGTTTGGTGCCTAGGAAGGAAGCTTCACACCACTCCTGGGTGCTTCTTCGTGGCCAAGCCTTGTGCTCCTGGGGAGGCCTGGACCGGGCAGCTGGATTGGCCAAAGGCTACATTCCTTTTATAGCCAGGAGTCACCTTGGAGACTACATCCTGCAAACCAGAAGTCCAAGGTGTTCATCCACTCTGTGGCAGGCAGAGCAGGCCGAGCTTCCTCACCCCCGCCCCGCCCCCCCCACTCCCCCGACCTGCTGTGGAAGGAGAGAAGAGTCAGAGCCACCGGCCAGGAACAGCCGGGCACACCGAAGAAGAGGGCTGGCAGCATTCCTCCGCTCATCGCCTCCAGGGCCGCGGGAGACTGGCGGGTTCCGGGGTCTGGCGAACACGGAGGTGGGCGGGGCAGCGCTCTGTTGCCAGGAGCATTGTGGCAGCCCCCGCAGCAGGCCCTGGGTCGGGTCTGGCCAGAAGGCTAGGGGTCCTCCTCCCCTGCCTCGGCTCCCAAGACCCCCAGCGACCCGGCGACTGGAGCCCGCCCCAGCCTGCAGTCCGCCTCGCGGTCCCCGAGCCAAGCTGGAATTGGTTAGACCGCCAGCTCCGGCACTGAGACCACACAGGCGCCGCCGGAGGGCAAGGCTGACCACCGCGCTGCGACTTTATTGTGTGAGTTATGGCGACCAATTGGGCGGCTCTGGGGAACGCAATCGGCCTCTTCCTCCCGCTCTAGGGCGGGGGTAGGGGGTGGGGTGGGCAAGTCGAGGGCTCTTCAAGACTCTTGTCAGTTTCCTTAGGAACTCAGACATGGAGAGGCGCATGCCACTCCCCGTCCTTTCACGATGGGGCGGGGGTGGTAGACGCAAGCTGCTACCTCAGTTCCTAGGGACTCAGGGGACCTGGGCTCTCACTTTGGAAACTCGACTTGTTTTTAAGGAGCTACAGCCTCCCCAGGTCCGTAAGCTCCAGCTCCACGGGTCCCTGCCGCCTCCCCTCCTCCCATCTCAGTACACAGAGATTCTCCCGTATTTCCAAGCCTACTCCGGACCCTTAGGCGGTCGCACAGCTGCGGTTGGCCCCTGGGGACTAAAGATAGAAAGGGGCTAAGTGAGAAACAGAAAAAGACTAGAACAAATTAGACTCCCTTCATTTCTCCTTGGCTCAGAATGGTGCCCAGTCACCCCACCTCATCTCTTGAGTTTATGATTTCCGAGGTCCAGCAGGCAAAGTTGTATGCGCGGAGTTGGGAGCTGGGGACAGGGAGGAAGGGAGGCAGGGGGTGGGGTGGGGTGGGGGGTGGAGGCAGGAGGCCCGGCTGGTAAACTGGAGAATGCGAAAGGTAATCTCGCCGCGGAGCTGGAACTGCGAGCTCTGCCAATGCCGCCAACTGCCCAGGAGATGGCGAGCGAGCTCCACGCCTGGCGTGGAGCCGCCGCTCGGTCAAGATCAACAGTGAAGGGCGACGCAGCCGGCCTGGGGTCTTCAGCCCCTGCGGTCACGGCCCGCTGCCAGGGGCGGCCGAGCGTCTCGGAAAGCCGGAGAGCTGGCGGCAAGGCTTGCCCGGACCGCGAAGCCGCAGGGACTCGGCAGGCTGCCAGACGCGGGGAAGCGGGGAAGCGTCGCCACCCCCCCTTTGTCTGGCGGTGTGTCCCGGCTGCAAAGCCTCCTTCGCCTCTCGAACCACGCGCAAACACGCGAGCCTCGATTCTCCGCCAGCGGCGCTCCAAACCTGCCGGGTTTCGGCGGCGCTGTCCTCGCGGCCTCCCAGTCTCCACGTGAAGGAGAGGCCTCGGCCCGAAGCTCCCAGCGCGTCGCGGCTTCCCGCGGGCCTCCCTCGCCACGCCTAGCCCACCGACCCGCTCCTCTCCTCCCCCCTCGACTCGGAATATAAAAGGAATTCATATAAATAACAAAGTTCATCTGTTACTGATTTAGCCTTCAATTCAAATTCCACCGGGAGAGTGTTTGAGCGCAGTTTTAATCTTCAGCAAACCTCCCATTTCTCTTAGGCGGAGGGAAACTGACGGGGAAACCACAGTTAAAAGGAAAACCTCGAGGCTATTCCCTCCGTTCACTTACAGGAAACCTGAGAAATGGACCCGAGAAATGGGCCTCGGAGTTTGGAAGTTACAAAAAAGAAGGGGGTGGGGGGGACGACGACGACGACGACGATGGGAAAACAAGGAAAACAGGCCCGTTTCGGATGAAAACACATCTTGTGAGAAAAATAGCAAATGTTAGTAATTCTTCACTAAGTTGGGACGTTATGGCCCCATTTTCTCCAGAGACTGAATCATGGTCACTTCTCTCTCTCTCTCCCTCTCTCTCTCTCTGTCGTTTCTCCCCTTGTGTGTATGCCTCTGTCTCTCGCTCATTATTAACACGAAGTTGACTGCCCCGCAATCACTTGCAAGATATGAAAGAAATCCAGCGGGCCAGAGAAAACGAAAGTAGCTTCGAACCTGTGATCTCTGCTCTTTCTCTGGCAGATACTAAAGGAGCCCTCCCGCCAGAAGAGTTTACATATTGTGTGAAGCTTTAAACATCTGTGTTAAGATCATATATACAAAAGTTAGCAACCACTAAATTAATTGACTGTACCTGGGTGCTAACAACGAAGAGGCACCCTATTCCTAAACGGTCATTTCCCTGAGAGGCAAAAAGATAGTTCGTAGTGCCTAAAAATTGCATCTAGAGGTTTAGGCTATATAATTATGGTTCCAGCCTGCAACTGCTGTGTGTGGGGTGCCGGGAGAAGGCGATAAGGCATAAGCTGAAATGTTTCCTTTTTAATTGCCAAATATGGACATGTCTAATTTCAAGACCTTCCTAGAGCAGATATTTATTACAGCCTTTCTAGGAAGAAAACCTCCAAGTGAGCATGTTTTTCTGTGCCTGGGCACATACATATTAAGTTTTTAAATGAAATTGTTTCAATAAATTGGTAATATTGAAAGAGAAGTAAAATTTTATTGGAGATGTTTTTGAGGGGGTCTGGTAAAAAATATCATTTTAGACACCACAAGTTATACCCTCATTTAAAGACATTACTATTTATGTTAAAGCAACGGCAAAGTGGGGAGGAGTCGCAGAAGTGGAGAGCCTAGAGGTTCCAGAGACCAGAAATAGTGTTGAGTTTTCTTCATATATAGGGAACAGCATAGTGTTTCAGATAACAAGACTTTACAATAAATAAGAACAGTTTCTACAGTCCACACAAGCTTGGGAGAGAAAACAAATGTATAGAGACTCTGAGGAAATAAGAGTGTTCTGTTTATTTGCATCTCCCTAGGAGTAAAAAGTGATTTTTAAATGCCTGAAGCACTGCTCACGTATCCCAGCTCACAGACATTTCATCTACAAAAATAATCTCTCAGTCGTATAAATATGCAGCACTTTAAAAGTAGTTATCACTTTCAGAAACATTTTTTTTCTTCTTGGACCTTAGAGCTCCACAATTTTTGCATTTGTTAGATGTTTTACAGCTTTGAGAAAGGCCCAATACATTTGTTCTGACAGTCAAGTTCTTCACTGGTTTCTGGATAAAAGTTCCCACCCATGGGAACTTTTTCAGGGGGGATGGAAGAGATGGCCTCAATTCTAGTTCCACAGACTGGAGGCCAAGGAGAGGGGGTGCATTTATACCGTTCACAATTGCAGCCATTTAAATATTTGCATCTAGAGCTGGGGTAATGAAGGCTTCCATGAGGACACATTATTTTCAAATTAAAGATTGTAAAAGCACAAATCTACAAGGTATATTAAACATATACAACTATAACAGCAAGTGAAAGACTCGAAGTAGGAAAGATTGTCTTCATTCCAATATCAATACAAACCCTATTTAATAAGGTAGCTGCTTTTAAAGCCATAACAGTACCTCCAGCCTCCTGTTTTTAGACATTTCCAGTGACCCTTGAGTACTGCCTGCTCAGAGCTGTTTTCACTTGCCTCAGGGCAACTGCTGAGAGCTAATGATTCAATTACCTAATCACAGGATATGAATGACTGCAAATCGTTCTGCCCTAATGGATTATGAAGATAATCAGTGCTGGAAAGAGGTATATAAAGTAATTAAAAAATAAAATCCTAGAATGAAAATGAATGACATTTCTGAAATTCATGGGGCGGGGGTATTCAAAAATACTTCAAGTCCTTTATACTGGCCTGGAGGGAGAAACAGAACATTGAAAACATCATAAAAATAAACCTAGAAAAGAAAAAAAATCAATAATAAACAAGTAAACAGAACTACAAAGTCAGGTGGGGTAGCAAAAAGTTTTAGAGCCAGATAAGGGGAAGAGAGAAAAACAATTCACAAAATTTGCCATTACTGGCTGGGGGATGGGGAGAATTAAATACATATTCAAGTCTTTCCAAAGGTCTTTTAGAGACAACGGAAAGCATTTAAACAGCTCTGTGGCCAAGCTGGTCCACATCAAGAGACAGTATCTTTGAGCTTGGAGACAATTTTCTTATCTTTCACTCTTCGGTTCTGAAACCAAATGGTCACTTGTCTTTCGGATAGGTTTGTGGCGGCCGAGATCCGCCGCCTCTTGTCCTTGTTAATGAACTTGTTAATGGCATACTCGTTCTCCAGTTCTTTGAGCTGCAGTTTGGTGTAGGGCACCCTCTTCTTCCTCCCCCGACGGTAGACACACATGTCTGGCTGATTTAGAGCCACATCCCCTGGTATAAAAAACAGAACGGAAAAAATTAGACCAGAATATCCAGAGCACCCAGCTGGGGACTGTGTATGTATGCTTGGAGGGGCTACAAGGACTAAAAAAAATCAGGCTATTTACTAATTGTGTTATTATTATTTACACAGACATTATTTATACATTATTAATGAAAGATTATTTACACTTCAAAGTGAACACCTACTTGATGGATCATCCTGGTTTCTCAAACCAGCATCTTAATAAGTCTCCGATTTTATGGCGTGTTTACTGAGAACACTCATAAGGACGGTTTCTGCAAATACCGGTGGCGTACATACAAACCATACACAGACTTTTTAAAAAATGCAGGCTGTTTGTTCAAGCTTCGATTTCTTGTGTTCCTGTGTTTGAAATTTGTGAGCTTTAGTGGTTACTCTGGGGCATTCATGTCCTTGAAAAGTAGGGCCCAATTCTGTGACACCTCTTTGGGGAGACCAAGGCCTGATTGAGCAAAGGGCATGCAAAGACCTTCAACTTTAGGAGAAAAACAGGCCTGTGTCCGTACACAACAACAACAACAACAACAACAACAAGATTGTGAGGGAGGGAGTTTAAATCAAAGGAGGAATTTACAGATTTCACACTAACTGGAGGAAATGTTCCACAGGGTTAACCCTGGTTGGGCAAAGGGGGACTGGCGCCCACTCCCAAGTAGGGACATACACTCCAAGTCCTTTTTTTCCTTCTTCCCTTCCCCCTATCCTCCCCCCCTTTCCCCCAAAGTCCTTACCTGGAAAGGATGATTTCCAAAAGTGGGAGCCCTGTGGCTGGTCCTTGGCGCAGTACACCTGGCTGTTCCACCCGTTGGCCAGGGTCCAGGACTGGTAGCCCTCCATGGAGATGTACGCCTCGTGCCGAGGCTCCCCGGATCCGAAGGTAGACACCATGTCGATGTAGCCAGGCACGTGCTGGTAGGGGCTCGTGTAGCCCTGGTAGAAGGACACCTCTTTGGCTCGCGCGGGTACCTCGTTTGCCGGTACGCTGCTGCTTGCCAAGCCCGACACGTCCATGTACTTCTCCACGGGGAAGCCTCCCAGCGAGGAGTGCGGCGACGACTTGAGAGCGTTTTGCTGTAAGCCCACACCGTGCGACATGCGGCAGCTATAGTAGCCGTTACCGAAGTGGTAGCCGTAGCCCAGAGCTGGGGCGCCCGGGGGCGCTGTAGCGGCGGTGCCCTGGGCAGGGCACTCTTTGGCGGAGGGAGCCTCCGGGCGCGCTGCGACCACAGCCGAAGATGACGACGATGAGGCAGAGCCCGCGCGCTCAGATGTCCCAGGGTACGCGAAACCCGAGGCCGCCGCTGCCGCCGCAGCCGCCGCCGCCGCCGCAGCCGCCGCACGCCCGGAGTGTGTCCCGGCGAACACTGGCGCCGAGAGGAAGCCGCGACACTGGCCGGGCGCTGCCGCCGCCACAGAGGAGGAGGAGGAAGAGGAGGCCGGAGCCGCCCCGGCGGCCCCGCCGTCCGTCCGCAGCCCGTCCATGTCCCAGCTCCCGGCGCGGCTCATGGCCCGGCCTGGCCGGGACCTGGCCCTGGCCCTGGCCCTGCACAGGACACCATGGCGCAGCGCGCCTCCTCCCTCCTCTCCTTTCTCTCTGGTTCTCGCGCTCCCGCCCTCTTCCTCCCTCTCTCTCTCTCTCTCTCACTCTAGCTCTCTCTCTCGCTCTCTCTCTCTCTCTCTCCCTCTCTCTCTCCCTCAGCAAGCCTCCCGCCTCCCGCCGGCCCGCCCGCCCTCCAACAGGTTAGCTCATCGTGGGACGTTTATAAAAACGAAGTTCAGGTTGGGAGGGGGCCTGGGCCAGTCGGGGGGCCGCCTCCCTCCCGGAGGGCTCCTGCTCCGGGCCGTGCCATTGGCTGCGCCGGGCCACGTGGGGGTGGGGGCGCGGGAGAGCCTGGCTCCCCAGCCGGGCCCCACTGGACCCACCCACCCTGGCCCCCACCCCTCCCCGGCCTCTTGCGCAGCCCACCTTCCCTTCCCGCCCTCTCGGGGACCCTAGCGTTTGCGCCGCAGCCACCCCCACGAGCTGATTGCGCGACCAACCATCCTAGGCCCTGTTTGCGACTGAGGCGGGAGCTGAGGCCTGTGCCTTTTCTCCGCCAACGCTATTTTGCCACCTCTCCTCGGCTCCCTGAGCTGCACAACTAAATGAAGGCGAACGACAGAGATGATCAGAATGTGAAAACAGACCAATTTTTTATCCTGTTGCTTAATCACTCGGATTAGCTAACCTAGACCCCAAACTTGAGGGAGCTAATTTTTCCGACTTTGCTACGGGGGCAAAGGCATATCAAGCATGTTATCCCAGGGGATTCTCCGAATTAAGGACAATTACAGCAGACCCTGCTTATACACATACTATCCGCCTGGAAGATGCTCACAAAGCGCCCTTGGGGCTAGGCGCAGAGACTTACAAATAAGTCAAGCAGACGAAAAGACTCGGCGCGGGAACCTGACGATCTGTACCAGCGAGAAAAGTCCAATGCCTGGTCTGCACTATTCTCCTCTACAGTCGGGCCAGCCGAAAGCGCTCTCCCGAGCTGGGCTCCCCAGGCCTGGCACGGCCTCCCCCAGCGCGCAGAAAGACTCAACTGAGGGATCCAGGCGAAAGCCGCCCAGCCGCCCGGCGCAAAAGTTAAGCGCCTCGCCTGTAGCCGACCAGTCTCTTGCATTTTGCAGCCGCTACCCACCCCCCGCCCGTCACTCACACCAATTAATTGAAAACTTCACTTTCCCAAGGACCTTTGTTTCGCTTTCTTTTCCTAGCTGCCAACTGCAGAGACCTGAGAGGGACAAATTAAGAGGGGCGGGTCCCCCCCCCTCCCCAAGCAAAGTTGGGGCTGGTGATAGGAGCAGCCCAGAGCAACTAGGTCTGACCTGGAGGGGTTAGCGTGGGCTGCCGACAGCATGGCGAGGATGTCAAGGATTACAGCCCTGACCCCTCTTCATTCCTTTGTGCCATTCCCCAGCCACTGAGCCCCAGTCCACCATCCTCCATCTCATCCCATAACCGGGAGCTGCTGTGAGTCCTGCGGTGAATCTAGGGTTCCACTTTAGGAATGACATTCAATTAACTGAGATTTCTGGAATGGGTGTAGGAGCCCTCAGAAAGAGCCCAATTGAATTTGTAATATCAACTCCCCAAGCCAGACCATCTGCAAGAAAATCACTCTCCTGAGTGATTGGTGAGGCCAGCTTGTCACCTAGCCCCACTGTTGCTGGGCCCAAGATAGAATCTGGATGGGGCAGAATAAAAGAGCCTGGGCCTTTTACTGGGGCAGAGTAAAAGGGCCCTTCTGGGTCTGGCCTGGCATTGCAGGGTGGGCTGCTGGTGTTGGGAGTGTTGACACGCAAAACCCAGTAACCATAAAAGGCTCAAATAAAGGGGAAAGTTATGAGAGGGGCGCTGGAAAGGAAAAGCGGGGGAATCTGACCTTTTTGAAGTCCTAGACATGTTCATGATCAATTTGAGACAGGAGGACCCTAAGCCTCTGCAGAAAATCATAGGGCATAGGAATTTGCTAATAAAAACAATTTTGGCTACTTGAGAGAAAGCAAAAGTTAGCAGTGGAAGCTGCATTGGCATTAAACAACGACGACGACGACGACGATGATGACGACGACAACAAAACGCCAGCCAGGGCTAGGCAGAGTTGCTGACTTTTTGGAAGAATATGAGTGGATTTTATTTACCCAACACTTTTGGTACCAAACTAATCATGGGATGCTACCCTGAAATGCTTTTACTTTTCCCTCATCTTCTCTGTTTTCTCAGAGAGGGAAACATAGAGATACTTTGAAATTTTTTTCTGTGACCTCAAAAAACAAATTTGTTGAAATATTTCTAGGACATAATTGGAACCAATGAAATTTCAGTCTCTTAAAACTAAATATCCCTGTGATCTTGTGCCCTGGGACATCTCAGCGTTTTTCTATCTGATAAATACCCTTTAAAAACTGATTACATACTAAAAATGAAGAAAGTCAAATTGAGAGAGGAAGGAAGAACTTGTCAAGTTTTGCTGTTTTCAGACAGCCCTTCACTTTTGGTTTTATTATCTATGCAGCAAATTAAGTTTTGCAGGACTGGGAGGAAAGTCTGAATTAATGCTCTGGTCAAAAAACACTTCTCTCAGTGGTGGTTTTGCCACCAGTTGCTCTATGGGACTCTTGGAAGACTTGGGATTTCTCTGCTTAGTTTTGTGACTGTTCAGAGACCAGAAACTTTAAACAATAAGGAACATTGCCTCTTGCTGTCCCGATGAGGTACCTGCTTCCAGTGTAGCCCTAATTCCTGGGAGAGGGAATTCCCTGTAGGAAAGAGGCTCTGACAGGACCCTATGAGAGCTCCTAAACCCAGCACCCCAGGTCAGCCGCTGCTATTGGATTATAGGGCTGTGGTTGAGTACCCGGCAAAGTCAGGGCTGCTCTTTTTATGAACCAATAAGACACATAGTTTACAAGCGGGGGTGGTAGTTAGGAAAGAATTTTGAGGCTGAATTTGCAGAAACATTTCATTTAGTTTGTACACCCTGTGTCCGAGCTGATTTCAGGTTTAAACCTAGTAAGAATAATTTTCTTAAACTGGCCAGTAGCACAGACTGTGTGTGTGTGTGGATATAATAGGTTGGGGCTTTAACAACAAAAATAGTCTTTGTTAAATGAAAACCTTTTGCAGCCAGTAATGTCTCCAAACATTGATGTGGTTATTCAGTGAAAACAGTTTTTCCATCTTTCCTGATTTTGGTGAGAAATTCAGTATAGCCCTTCATTGTTCAAAGTTCCACTCTGCCAGGGATAGAGTCAGATCAGCTCTGCCCTCTTCTCCCATAACTTACTCCTTTTTTCCCTTTCTCTCCACAAGCACCCTTTGGGGGAGTCAGTCATGTTCTGAAAGTCACATTCTCTTTCCTCCTTGCAGATGGTCTTTCAAATTATGTTCTTGTCATGGGGTGGAGAACGAGTAGATGCAGGCTGTGATTTAGACTTATTGAAGAACATAAGTTCCTCTGCTTGCCAAGAAAGCGGTGACCTCAATTAACCACATAATCGGTGACCATTAGAGCCAGGACAACAATTACCAAGTCCTGTCAGGGCGGGGTCCTGAGGACTCCTTTGAAAATGTTATGCAGGACACCCTTCGAATGAACTTGTAAGAAGCCAAAACCGCGGTGTAGAAATATAGAGTCTTAATTCCAAAGTAAAGTTTTAAATCCAGTGGATCTGGCTGGACAGTGTTCTCAACCAAGTCTGTGCCCTGACAACTTTGGAGCTAATCTTCCCTCTGCAGACAATACCCAGTTTTACTCAGGCTGGAAATATCAAAAGGATTAAAAAAAAAATCAAACCAACAAATCTTGGGTGAAGAAAGGGGTCTATAGCAAAAACCAGACAGTGGAATCCTGAGGTCTGAGACATGCTGTTTGGATTTAACGACAGTATTAGGCTTTATTAAGTGTAAATTGTTTGCAACAAAGAAAACCCTCTCCAAATCCGAAGCGTTATTTGGTGAAACTAAGTTTGCCTCCCACAAGGCGGCTGGCCCTTGTTGGGGATGGAAAGCACTCCTCCATTAATGGAGGGAATTAAACACAGCCAGCGTCTTCCCTCTCAGAGAAGCACTAATCTCACGGTGAATGGGGCGCCAGAGGGTGGGCCCAGAACTGGGGACCCTGGTTACTTGTTGCTCTTTTGTAAAACAAAACAGGGACTGCAAACAATTTTCTGTTGTTTTGTTCACATCTCAAGATCCTGGGACTGTCCTCGGAACACACTTGTCTAGCAATATTGTTAAGTGAAGTCCAGAAAGTGCTCACTCGTTTGGCCCTTTGGGATGAAAAGGAGTCTCTATCTCTCTCCTTTCTATACCCTCCCTCCTCCCCCTATTACGCAGAAACCACTGTCTCAACGGGAGAATCAGCGGGTGGTCACCCGCAGAGCTAAGGGAGGTTGGGGAAATGCCTAATCACCAAGGGGCAGGGGTGGGGTGGGGTGGGGTGGAGGGCGCAGGGAGAGAGGAAAAGGGGCAAGCGGTCAGGCTTAGTTTCCCCGATGGGCGGCGCGCAGTTCCCCAGCCCAGGCGCTAGATGTCTCTGCAAGTTTTCCTGTCGCGTCTCAGGGCGCACAAGCTTCCAAGCAGGCAGCGTGTCTGGGGATCCCCCAAAGTTGGTGAGAAAGTACCCCTCCACCTTCCACCCAACACCCTTGGCCTTCCCTGGTGGGATGTGGGATTGTAGAAGGAAGGGGGAGGAGAAATAAAAGCAGTTAGAGAGACCTGGGAGAGGCAGAGAGCTCGAAGCTGTCCAGTCAAGGGTGGCAGCAAAAAGTTGACAGTAAGGAGTTCGGCCGGGAGTCCCCAAACCAGCGTCTTCCCTTATAAACCGAAACTTCCAAGCCCTGGGGACTTCAGTTAGCATAAAGAAAATGTGCCTAGGGTTCGCACCCTAGGCTCTAGCCATCCTTCCGTGCGGGCCCATCCAGCAGACCCAGGCCTCTAGCGAGCTCGCGTCCCCAAGCAGGTCCGCTGGATTTGGGTCCCATTATCTGGGAGCTTTCCACGTGGAAGATGGGAGCCAGGCCCCAGTGGACCAGGTGCTCCTCTCCTCCCCTCTCCGGCAGCACTGACAAATTTTTACTATCTTCAGTCGATCAAAAGTGGAGGACCCGCAGTTCCTCAAGAAACAAATATTTAGTCTGAAGGCCTACTCCTCTTCCTTCCAAATTAAGCCTCTTTTATGTAATTCATCCTTTTAAGCAAAAATTGCTTTTAGATTGTTTGGAGAAAGTCCTTGCTGTATCCTCACCTTCAATGCATCTTAAAAATTCCTGATAAACCACAGGGGCATGGGGTGAATTCTTGTCTTGTTTTATGGAGTCCTGTACCTTGGCAGTGGGCAGGAGGCCTTGATGGCTCAAAAGCTGTGTCTAAGAAAAGTGGAGACATTTGACAAGGCCCATCCCAGCTTCATTGTTGACTTTCTGGGAAAAGTGTAAGGTTTGGGCATTTCATTAATAAACACCAACAAGCCCTGGCTGGTGTGGCTCAGTGGATTGAGTGCCAGCCTGGAAACTGAAAAGTTGCTGGTTTGATGTTTCGCCTGCACTCTGATGTGTCTATCCCACTCTTTCTCCCCTTCTTTTCCCCTCTCTAAAAAATAAATAAATAAAATCTTTATAAAAAATAAACACCAACAGAACTGTATTAATCTTCTCACTACCCTACGCAGACTCAATGTCTTCAAGGTAGACCTGAATTTAAAGAGCACATGGAAAATGAGAAAACCAATAAAAAAAAAACCCTACCCAAAACATACCTTACAGCATGGATATTATTAAAGTTTAAATCAGGAGCAAATCCTCCAACTTCTCTGTGTGGAAGGTTTCTCATTTCTGAGAAAGGTATAATAATACAATCGATTCCTATAGTTTCTGGGAGCTTTAAATGAGATAATAATGTATGTAAAAGGCACTTGTAACTTCTGAGTAAAAGCTATATATAAGTTGACCAATATTACTACTACTAGTAGGTGTGGAATCTAAAAAATGAAGGGACATTAAATATTGTAATGGAATCTTCACTGAGTCCTATGAAACCTTGTCTGCTGAACTCAGTTTAGTGAAAAATAATAGGTGACTTGTACTGTGAGCCTATTCCCTGACATGTTCTCCAATATACTTTTCATAATAAACGTGCTAGAATACAAAGTATTAGTGTTATGTATTTAAACAGTGCAATGTAGTTTTCAAAATTAATGAATGAAGGTGTCCCCAAGAAATGGTGTTTTCCCTTTTCAACAGACCGAGGTCCTGTTTGGTGCAGACTCTGGGACCAGAGGAAGGGAGAAAGTGGGAGACATACTGGCTGAGTGAAGGAAGAAGGGTCGCTATACCCATCCCAGCGCTCAGCCCTGGCTTCTCTGATTCAAAGCTGCTCACAGCCGCCGAAACCGCGAGGAAAACAGATGGGGGCGCCAAACGACAGCAATAAAGGCATCCACGACTTCCGCCCAGGTCGCGCCTCCGCCCAAATCCACCCCCAGCCGGGTCCCTGGCCCCTCGTCTTCCCTAACAGATCCAAGCCTGGATCGATGTGTCCCTTTCAGTCCCCAAAGCAAGTGGGACTGGGGGGGAGGGGTACCCTTTCCAGTTTCCTGGACAGCGACTCTCCCTCGCAGGGCGCGGCCTGCCTGGAGTGGATAGAGTTGGGCGCCTGGATTGTGGAGGAGGGAGGAAGAGATGGGGGCATCAGCAAGGCTGAGCTTTGACCGCTCGAAGGACCAGAAAGCCAGTTCAAAATGGGCTTGTAGTGCTCTGAGTAGGGTGGCCTCTGGGGCAAGGGCGGGGGAGTGTGATTGGGGACCCCAGTCAAGTCCTCCTCTGGGTACCCGAAGTACACTCCACGTCCCCCCACCACGACCTCCCCAGCTGCCGCCTGCCTATCCAGCTTTCCATTTCTCACCTTGGGGGAGAACTACGTTTATTACCTTAAAGAGGTGGAATTGATTTTCTAAGCAAAGCTCGCGTTGTTGAAATAAGTTGGCGCCGAGGGGAAAAGGAGAGAAACTTTTGGCATTGACTACGTATATAAATGTATATAAATATACTTCACACCTCGCCTCCCCTTACATTCCTGACGCGCCCCCAACGGGTCCAAGGTTAAAAGGAAAGCGCCAACAGAGAGATGGACAAATAGATCCCGGATTTGCCCCTAACACACCCCGATATGCTGGGTGTGGCAGCAAGGAGGGAAGGGGGGGTCTGGGTTGGGGTATGGGTTGGTGCTGAGGCGGGGATGCAGGACCCGCGCCCAGTGTCCAGATTGCCAGGGTGTGTCGGCTGCTTCGGAAGCTCGCAGGCCGACCTCAGTGTCCCGTCCCTATCCTCTTTTGTCCCTGCCCGTGGCCGAGGATCTTTCTCTTTGGGCTGCCGGCAGGCGGACCTGCACAGTGCATTTGGGGTCTCGGCAGGGTGGGGCGCAAGCGCAGGAGGAGACGTGTAACAGCCTTGGGCAAAGATTGATCTTCGTTAAAATGGTTGCCACCGGCGTCATTATGACCATCAAAGTTATCGCCAAGAGGCTCAGCCACCAAGCTCAGGCCGTAAGGAGGAGCAGCAAGGCTGGTCCGCGACTCTTCGCGCCCGGACTCGGCGCGGGGAATACCCGGGCCTACAGGTAAGGGGCTGCGGCGGGGGAGTGAAGGAGAGAAGAGCTAAGTGGGAAACGTAGGACAGGAGGATGGTAGGGGAAAAAGCCCCCCCCCCCCAAGTTTGACTTCAAAATCTGGCAATTTAGCCACAAATAATTTGATTTGAGGAGGGAGGTGGAAAGCTGGCAACGTAAAAAGTGGATTTTAGGGGAGGCCCATATGGTGCTGTAAGTCGCGACTCTGTTTAAAGTTAGCTGTCGAATTCTGCTATGAAATCGTCCAGCCGAGTTTATTTCCCCCAGGGAAAATGCGTAGGCGAGAAGCCTATCCATCAGCAAGATTATAAAAGTAAAAAACCCGGGACTTCCAAGTTCAGAACTCACTCTGCAAGCAGTGTTAAAAAATCAGAGAGGACCTAATGATTTCCGTTTGGAAGCGCGGGCCCAACGCACCTCCCAGCCACGTAGCACTAAACTGCTTTCAAAAGTCTCCGAGATTCTCTCTCTCTCTCCCCCCTCCCCCTCTCTCCCTCTTCCTCTCTCTCCCCATCTCTCTTTTTCCTGGGTGGCAGAAGAGCAGCCAGTCTGAGGCAAAGAAGTGGGGAGAGAGAAAAGCCGGCGTTCCATTTGTTAAATAAAAGACGTTTGGTTCTGAAATTCAAAAGATAAGTAATCCAGACAGGAGCGCATGGTCTTCTCCTTACGCAACTCTTCCTACATCCAACCCCTGTTCCCCCCCTCATCCCCTCCCGATAGTAAATGTTAAAAAAAAAAAAAACAACACAAAACCTTCCTGACGATCTACTCTGGAAAAATCAAAGCATTATCTATTATTTAACACGTATGTGTCCGAGGAAAAATGAGGAAGGCGCTGCATGATTAGGACCTAAGGGGCAACCCAGCAAACTGAGAGCGTAATGATGCCCCTAAATGAAGGGGGAAATGTGCCGCGGAGCGCTCTATTAATCAGACTGTCAATTTCACCCCCGAGGCAAAACCCCCGGGCGAGCAGAGCCGGCTCTGAGCGGGCAAAGGACCGGAGCCTTCCTCCTCACTTCTTGTCTCTTCAAGCCTCCTACCTGGATCTATTTGTCTGCTCCGAAGCCGCCTTCATTACCCACTGACAGGAGCGTGTATTTATTTGCTTATAAACCTGTTACAATAAATGATTATTCGAACGGCGTCATTCGTACCTTAATGACGAGCGAGCGCTACTTTTTGATGAATGACATCTTGGGCTCGGAAGGATGTATGGGTCATTTTGACCAGTCATTCCCTCGCTCTGGCATCCCACAATTTTTCCGCCTCCCTCCAAAAGAGATAATAATATTTAGAGGCGCTCGCTGGGGCTGAATGAGAATTAGCCCTAGGCGCAGCCCATCATTAGGACGGGACAGCCGGACCACTGTGACATTTTTAGAAAGCTGAGATGATGGAAAGAATAAGAAAAGAGATGATTCTGATGGAGAGAGGGCTGCACAGCCCCACGGCCGGCAAGGGGTTCTCCAATTTGTCCGACTCCTCTGGCAATGCAGTACTCGAGGCCCTGGAAAATTCGCAGCACACGGCTCGCCTCAGCCCGCGCCTGCCGTCCGCCCCACTGCACAGCGCTCTGGGAGACCTCCCTGCCAAGGGCAAATTCGAAATAGACACTTTGTTCAACCTGCAGCACCCAGGCAGCGAAAGCACCGTCTCCTCCGAAATCGCCTCTGCCGCGGACAGCCGCAAAAAGCCGGGCCATTATTCAGAGCCGGCCGCCGAGGCGGACATGAGCAGCGACGTGGAGGTGGGCTGCTCCGCGCTGCGCTCCCCCGGCGGCCTCAGCACCGCGCCGCTCAAGGAAAACAATGGCAAAGGTAACTGCGCCGCCCGCGCCGCGCTCGCTAGTCCCGTCCTCCCCGTTCCTCGGGGCCGCTGCCTGCCCTTCCTGTTGGCTTTGCCCTTCTCCCACCCTCAAGCAAGCTACAGTGAGCTGACTCAGGCCAGGGCGCGATGCCTGCGGGGGACTGTGCCCTCGGGCTCTGACTCTGGAGTCTCTCAAAGGGGCGCAGGCCTGGGGCTGCAGGCCCGCCTGCCGGCCTGCCCTGGCTCCCGAGCCCGAGAAAGTGTTTCTGCGCGCGGCTCTGAAAGCCGGTGCGAGCCGACCGTCCCCTAGCCAGCCGCCGAGTCGCACTAGAGGAGTGCCCGGAGTAGCTGCTTTGAACTCCGCTGCCTTTGAGCTCCCAAGGCCGAGTGGAGGGGGCATTCTGGATAAGTCGTGGGGGAGCCTCGCTGGGCGCCTCTGAGAGACCCGTTTGGGTCAGCCAAGAAAAAGAGTTAAAAAGTGAGGTTCACTCCCTAATGGTTCCGGTTTGAGCGGCTGCTGGCTTTTGAAAGAATTTTAAACAAACCCAAAAGACAGTCAAGGGTTAGAGGCCGTACAGAAAGGTGCTCCGTGGTCTCCAGACCATGGCAAAGCCAGAGCTTCCTAAACTACGCCTAGATGTAGGCATTTTCTTTCGGCCAATTTTCCCACCGAGTTGAAATTTTCCAATTATTTTTTTTAAAAACCACCCTAATAGAGTTGTTATTATTTGGTTATGAAGTGTTTTCCAAACTTATTGATTCCATTAAGGGCAGCAATTTGTAAGCATGACAGACCCCATCAATTCAGGCAGCGCCTCGCTTTGCTCTCCTGGTTGCCCTCATCCGCGCGCAGCCCCAGCGCCGGGATCTCGGCCCCACAGTGACTCATGCGCTGCCCGCTGTTTGTTTGCCAGGGTACGTCGAGAGCGGTTCGGCCGCGGGCACCACGACGACGTCTGCGTCGGGCTCCGGCCTGGGCAGCCTGCATGGAGGCGGTGGCGGCGGCGGGGGCGCGGCGCTGGGCGGCTCGGGCTCTGGTGCGGATCAGGTGCGCCGCTACCGCACGGCGTTCACCCGCGAACAGATCGCGCGCCTGGAGAAGGAGTTCTATCGGGAGAACTACGTATCGCGGCCCCGCCGGTGCGAGCTGGCCGCTGCGCTCAACCTGCCAGAAACCACCATCAAGGTATCCGTTCCAGCACGCGCCGGTTCTAGCCTCCCGGGGGGTGTCTGGGGTGATTTTTATTTCTCCTTTCTGGGTGGCTAGATTTAGCTGGGGCCTGAAAACCCGAGGGTGAGAGTCACCAAAGGACTTGGCGTATTTATTTCTCAGCTGCTGAATCAGAGGGTTGACCAGTCCGGCCGACCTGGGAAGGCCCCGGAATGCCGCAAACGTTCGCCGGTGTCCAGGTGCCGCTACCCCATGTCCATGTCTCCACTTTCCCTTTGGCGGCAGAGCTGGCTGGTCTTTGTTCCTCTGGTACGAACCAGATACGGAACTTTTCATTTGCTTTTGATATTGGAGATTGATTTTCCACATAAATTGTTACAACATGGAGAAAAGGATGCTGCATTTAAAAAATCTATTGGGTTAAGAAAGTAGTTTCCTAAACATTTTTCTGCTGGATAACGGGAAAAGGGCAACCTCCAGAGAGACAGTGCAATGAAATTGTCCTTATTTATATATTTTAGGTGATTACTTTTATTATACGACCGGGAGAGATAGATGGGAGGTTGGGGGACTTGGTGAATACTTTACGAAACATCCGACACTCTACAAAAAGAAAACATTAAACTCCATGGGATGGGGAGGAGTGTGGAGATCTACCTTCGGTTTCCTCGGGCTTTCTTTTATTTAGAGAATGATGTCTTCATTAGATACCGGATTGGGAGGGGTAGAAAAGTCCCCTTCCCAGTTTAAGAGGATGTTATTCCCGCCACTCATTTGAGGCAAATGCTTTTAACAAAATCATCCCTTCAATATTAAGATTGAATCCGTTACCCTCCGGGTAGGTTCTTGCAGCTCAGAGGATTCAACACCTTGCGTGGCGACCTTTTATAAAAGCTGCCACCACAGCCTGTCTTCAAAGGTGGCCTAGAATCCCCGTGCAAATTCTGGGATTGAGAGACAGGCACCTGTGGGTGGCGGGAAGGAGAGGGGAAAGGTTGGGTTGGGACGAGAAAACGCAGCACGAAAGCAAGGGAGCAGAAGCCCGAAGGGCCGCAGCAGTCGGACACAGGGTAGTAGAGTCTTTTCGCTGAGGAGGGTGTGCCCACGACGGTGCACGCCGCCGCCCGCTCTGCTCTGTCCCAGCCGGGAGGACAGAGGGGACTGGGAGCTGGATCCCGGCTGCGGGGAACAGGCCAGGTCATTCAGAGGTCCCAGAGGGGCGGGGAGACCTGGGGCGCGGGCTGGGGCCAGGGCGCTCCCTAACTCGGGCCGCGCCGTGGCTCTCCCCGCAGGTGTGGTTCCAGAACCGGCGCATGAAGGACAAGCGGCAGCGCCTGGCCATGTCGTGGCCTCACCCAGCCGACCCCAGTTTCTACACCTACATGATGACGCACGCGGCCGCCACCGGAAGCCTGCCCTACCCCTTCCACTCGCACGTGCCACTGCACTACTACCCACACGTGGGTGTCACGGCTGCGGCCGCGGCCGCCGCGGCCTCCGGAGCAGCAGCCGCGGCCTCGTCGCCCTTCGCTACTTCCATCCGCCCACTGGACACCTTCCGCGCCCTCTCGCACCCGTACTCTCGGCCGGAGCTGCTGTGCAGCTTCCGCCACCCGGGCCTCTACCAGACGCCCGCGGCCGCCGCTGGGCTCAACAGCGCGGCCTCGGCCGCCGCCGCTGCTGCAGCTGCCGCGGCTGCGGCCTCCTCTGCCGCGGCGGCCGGGGCGCCCCCCAGCGGTGGCTCCGCGCCCTGCTCGTGCCTCAGTTGCCACAGCAGTCAATCGGCCGCGGCCGCGGCCGCCGCAGCCGCCGCGGCCCTGGGCTCTCGGGGGGCCGGCGGGGGAGGCGGCGGCGGCGGCGGGGCGGGGGCCGCCGGGGGCTCGGACTTCGGCTGCAGCGCCGCGGCCCCGCGCTCTGAGAGTGGCTTCCTGCCCTACTCAGCCGCTGTGCTTAGCAAGACCGCCGTAAGCCCGCCGGACCAGAGGGACGAGGCGCCGCTCACCAGATAACTACGTCGCTGCCGCCAGGGGGCCGTGCCCGCCGCTCGGAGTGCGCGGGGGAGCCTCCTCCGCGCTCTCCTCGCCCTCTGGGCGCTCACGTGCCCTCTGCGCGCTGCCCGCTGCTAAAGCTGTCGCCAGGGGGCGCCCCGGCGCGGGAGGCCGAAGGGAACCCGTCGGGATTGGGGTGGGGGAAGAGCGGGCGCGAAAGCATGGCGGGTGTCCCGTCAAATTATATCTATTTTTGTATTTGCTACCCAGCCGCCTCCCCTTCAAGTATGTTTTCCGCTACCGAGACCCCACTTCCCGCCTGCATCGCGAGCTCTTGGTCTTCCCGAAGACAATCCCCTCGCCCCCAAACCACTCCTCTGAGGTCTGGGGCCCTGGTTATAAACCCTCGGCCCGGGGTACTCGGCTAAACCACGTGGCCAGAAGCGACGGAGAACCAGAACAAAGAGGGGAATGGTGTGCGCTAGCGCTTTGTGAGGGAGGGAGGGAGGGAGGGAAGTCACCCCGAGGTTCCTGCTACTGCGCTTTTTCCCCCACCCTTTTTTCCTTTAAACGAGGGTGAGGGGTAGGTGGCAATTTTTCTCTCAGCTTGAGCTTGTTAGGGGCCCTGTCCGAGGAGAGCGGAAGAATGGGCAGTCTGAGGAGAAGGCCAGGAGGGAGGACGAAGAGCGCGGACGGCTGCGGGTGTGTTCTGTGAAATTGTTTACTGCGTGCGGGATCAAGGCCGGCGCGGCCGCAGCTGCTTTCCCGGGGAAGGACAAAGCAGAGGTGGGAAGGGGTGGCGTGTCGCCTCCTCTCTGTCGAGCCACCGCCGTTCCCTGTTGATTTTTGGTTAGGGATGAAGGCGTCTTGAATATTTTATGCAAAAAATAATGGCTCATGAGGTTTCCATAGCCAGGCAAGGAAAGGAAAGGGAAAGGAAGAGAAGGGGAGGGCAAGACTGACAGATCGCTGGAGTATTTGAAGGAAGGTTTTCAGCTCAGTTTTTCAACTTCCGGGTTCCACTTCATCTGGGAAATACTTGAATCTCTTGATAGATGCTATTATCCTGAAGCATTTCCTTAGAAACTTTTCTGAGTTCGAACTCTATTCCCTTCATCCTTTCGCTCGCTGTTCCTCGGGTAAAAGGGTTCTTGGCATATTTCTCACGCATGTGTATTGCGCCTTCGCCTCTGCAAAGCCACCGCTGGGTTGTTGAGACCCGCTCTGCCAACCCCGGATACTGGAGGGGTTTCCTTGAACTTGAAGAAAGGCACATCAAAACCCACCAGTGTTAACTGCCACGTCAATTTTGATGCTAATAATGTGCAGATTATGACGAAAATTGCCAATCATGCTCTCTGATGGACCTCCTTTGAATGTGGAATTGGAGAAAAGTTCCCCGCACGGAGACCTGCTGTCAAGTACTAACAACCCGCTAAGGGAAGTCATTAGGAGAGACGGATAAGAGACTCGGTACATAAAACATTGTTCTTGGTGCATAGAATGTATGTTATTTAATGTTATCTCTGTTACCTGAAGTGATTTCGCAGAAGAAAGCCACGTTCTTATCATCTCAATTGCCAATTTTCATTTTGGTAACTTGGACGCCCTGGGTAGACTTTTCTCTGTTAAGTTGATATTCCGCCAATGTGAACAGCCTCATTAAATCAAGCCCAGATATTTCCATAATGCTCCCCGCAGAGCCACTTCGCTCCTCACATAATGAGATTTTTCTGAAGAGTTGAAGCCCTAAAATAACTTGCTAGTGCATGTTTAGACCCAGTGAAGTGGGTATGTGTATTAAAATGTAGGTGTGCTACCTACATATTCGTGTATGTGTGTGAGTATATATGTATGTATATATGTATATACATATATATATCCGTTCTCTTAAACATATACATATGTAAGAGATGCACACACATTCATATATACCCATTGGCACTATTTTCTGTGATTTATTTCAAATTTGTATTCTGACATATTTTTGTTAATTTAAAGACACTGGATTTAAAAAATTCATTTTCTAAAAATAGGCTTTCAGGAAACTTGAAAGAATTCACTTTCCAGGAT
>VMDR010002356.1:0-94052 GCA_007922815.1 Macrotus californicus
AGGGAAGTTAATTTCATTAACAGCTGCCTGAATTCCCTTAAATTCTTGAGCTTCCTAGCATAATTTAGAGGACTTTAGAGTGAATTACCTTCTCTCTCTTTCAGTTACTACTAGGTTGCTCGGATGATATGAAGTTGAAACACACTCAATGTGACTAGGGAAGAGTAGCAAAATAGCTTGAAGAAATACAGTGTTTGATGTTTTCTATTACAAAGGGGGTTAGGGTGGGTGTATAAGACTGGAGAGAAATTAAGAGAGGGAGGGAAGATGAAACAGCATGCAGCATGCTGGATAACATTTCCATGGCAACCACAGTACATGCACAGGGAACTGCCAAAATAAGTCAAAATCCAGGATCCAAGATCCAAGTAAGTAGGTGTTGGTGGAAAGAGGAGATAAGAACTCAGCAATGGACAGGAAGCTCCTAGAAGAGATGAATTATGTTTGCAAGTTTAACTCTTCTTCCCGTGTCTTTTTTTACCCAAAGCTCCAGTTTAAGTGAGAATGCAACTAAAGTGTGGCTGCTGCCAAACCGAAATTTTATCTGGGAATGTCTTGGGATGATAGGAATGAGGCTTAGTAGCTTCTCACAAAGCCAAAAGAGAAAAGTCCTGAGAGAGGTGAATAATTTCCCTGTAGCCATTAGCTTGATTTCCCAACTTTTTTTGAGCAATTTGCACAGAAAAAAAAATTTTTTCATTCTTAGGTGGCTTATGAAGGAGAAATAACAGTGAGGGAGGTATTGTTGGATGTGCAAAGACATGTACAAAGTTTCTACATCGGTGATCTAGGCTGCCTGCCCGTTGGTGAAATCCATCCCAGTAATATGGGCAGCCTATGTGTAGATATAGTCTAGATGTCTCTAGAAAAATTAGATGTTTAGTAAGATCTTTTCCTGAGACATTCAAAATCACCCAGCAAATAATGCACAGTCCTTCCTTCATAACTTTAGGTGGTCACATATAAGAATCATCAAGAATGCCAGGATTTTTGTGCCTTCTAATTGCATTCTTGCTACACAGGCCTTCCCTACAGAGGTCTATACCCTGGGGCTGAGCTGGGACCCTGACACTCATGTGGGGAGTCCATTAAAAATAAGGGTCCCTGGGCCACACCTCAGAGACAGGTGTTCAGTATGACTGGAAGAGAGCCTAAGAATATGCATTTCAAAGCCCCACGGTGGTTCCATTGTATAGACAGACATGGAAACCATCGACGAAGCACTCTCCCCACTCTCTGGTCACTCTCCTACTCTCTACCTCACCAAAGAGTGGGAAGTAGTGAGCCTTTCCTCACTCCCCAGAGTGGCAGAACCTCAAAGCTGGCAGAGAGCTGCCCTCGCACACTCACCAGGCTAGAAAGGTGGTAAATCTGCAGTGAAAAATGAGTCAGAGGCCAGCAGTGCTCGCCAACGATTCCTGTCTAGGAGAGTTTGCTCTTAGAACCACTCTCTTATAAATGTTGGGGATTGGGGGTGTAGGAAAGGAGGAGAAAGAGGGGAACTAGGGAGAAAGAGAACACCAGTGGTCTTAGACAGTAGTGAGATCTTAAAGGTCTTAGGTCTTAAAGTAAAAAAAAAAAAAAAAAAAAAGCAACATTGTGAATGAGAAATAAGAGCACTCTTTTTTACTTTCCTATTGATCCACAGAGGTACTTCTCTGAATTACAGCCCTGCCACAAACATCACAGAAGGCTCGAGGGAACCCTTGATATCACTTCCCTCAAAACTCAGTCCTCTCACCTTTCAACAATCCTGTCCTTCTTCTGATTCAGATTTATAGAGCAAACATGAACACTCTCTCCCCAAACTAACTAAATGACATCTACAAGAAAAGCAAAATTTACTAGGCGAGGCATCTCACAAGAGCAATGTCAAGTGTGTGCAACATGACCATTGACAGCCCTATTACATCAGGCTCTGTGACTTGTCATTAAAATTGAAGTCTATCTGATTTCCAACTTATTCTTTTTGAACCTACCATACTAACTCTTCCCCACAGTTTGGGGTACGAATAAATGAATATTAGAAGTAACTGCTGCTGACCACATGCCTACTCTCCCCCTCTGTTTCCCCAAATAGGCACCAAGAACACATGGAATTATCATGGAAAAAAATACATGTTCTCTTCTGAGAAGATCTGAGAGACTTCTCCATTCCTTCTCCAGGGTTAGGGAGTGGGAAAATGAATAAAGCCTTTCCACAAGTTAAGGAAAGGGCTATCTATCACATGTAAATGATATACCTATCTATGCCTTTCCTTTTATTCTTCCCCTTTCAAAAGACTTATGCATGCCTTCTACTTGAGGGTTTAATATGATAAGGCAAGGGACAAGGAGGTTGTTTTTTTGTGAAAAGCTTCAAAGGGATCCCTAAGGTTTCCTCATTGCCCCACTGAACTCACCAAGAGGAGACAACAGACATGAAATAAGCATTTATTAAGAAAATAAAAAGAACCTGTATTTCATGTATATGTCCCAACAGTCATACATGGGGGGACCCCCAAAAAACAGACTTATCTTCTGGAGGGCAGGCTCCTTGTAGTACAGGCTTCCCTTGTTAAGTGAGTGTTCTAGGAACCCATCCGTATCAGTGCACCAGCTGGCACTGTTGTGAGAGGCTGTGTTCAGCTTCGATGAATTTTTTTTTAAGACTCTTTCAAAGTGTTTGCCCATTTCATGATGGGTGATTTATCAATGCAAGCACACTTGCTCACACCACACTGAGTGTTCAGCAGTTTTTGACCAAAAAACCAGCATGAAACCCATGCCCCATCCTCCCTATTTACCCAATCTCGCCCCAGCGACTTTTTTTGTTTCCCCAGATGAAAAAAGTCCTCAAAGGGAAATGTTTTGCCAACGTGGAAGAGGTGAAACAAAAAATGGCAGAAGCACTAAAAGGTATAAAAATTGACAAGTTCAAAAGCTGTTTTGAGCAGTGGAAATAAACATCTTGATAGGTGTATAGCATCAAGTGCAGAGCACTTTGAAGGTGACAGAGGTTTAAACATGTAAGAATAAGTGAACAATTTGTATAAATAAATTCCAGTTTTCTGGGTCCCTCTCCTACAGAGTCAGTACAGGAAACCACTGTATGAAATGTGTGTCACTTCCCCTCACCTGTCTGCCCTTCCCTCCTCATGCCCTTCCCAAACACTTGTCCTGCACTGCCATGTAGCTCAGAAATGTGACATGGTAATAAGTGACCCAATTACGGGCATTGCTGAGGAGAGAAACATCCTGCAAATATGACGTGTTAAGTACTCTAACACAGGGGACCCCAGTCTCCGGGCCACAGACCAGTACCAGTCAGGCCCGTTAGGAATGGGGCCACGCAGCAGGAGGCGAGCTTGAATGCAATGTGCTTGAGTCACCCCGAAACCATCCCCATGACCCCAGTCTGTGAAAAAATTATCTTCCATGAATCCAGTTCCTGGTCCCAAAAAGGTGGGGGACCCCTGCTACACAGCCTTACAACAAAGTGACAGCACAGAGGACACAAAGGAGCTGTGTGGGGAGGGAGCTCTGGGCTCCACAAGGGGGAGCTGTTTTAGCTACGTCTTAAAGAATGAGGAGTTTACTTAGCAGAAAAGAGAGGAAGCTATCGCTGCAGGAGAGGACGCAGAGAAGGGGATAAGGTCCCTGGAGCCGGGAAAAGCACTGGCAAGTTTTAAGTGTACAGAAAGAGAGTGCGGCCACCTGTGAATGTCTTGAACACAATGTTATATCCCCGCAATTTTCAACCTTTTTCATCTCATGTACATACAAACTAATTACTAAAAATCTGTGGCGCACCAAAAATGTATCTTATATTTTTTGTTGATCTGACAAAAATAGGTATAATTCTGATTCATTCACACTGGACAGTTATTGTTATGTTGGCTGTTGACATATTTTTATTTGACAATCCAGTGGAAAGAGGTCAGTGGTACTGACTAGACAGTCAGGTGTTGCATGTTTTAAAAACTCCTGTGGCACTCCCATTGAAAATCACTGTTATATCCCTATGAACAGCAACCAAGAAAAGTTTTCAAACAGGAAAGATAAGTTAGCCAATTAGTTTTTCTAATTAATTTTTTGTTAAGAAATATAATACTTTGCAGGAAGACAAGTTAAAGGGCTCATAGTCTAGATAAGAGAAACAATGTGAATTTGAGACATGGTAGCGGAAGTGTTGATTGAGTGCTGGAGGACAATCTAAGGGGCTATTGTGAACAGAGTGGATGGATATGGAATGTGAAATGTGTGGATACAACTGCATTGCTCCCTGTTACAATGGAGAGAAGAAGCACAGCACTGAGTTCTGTATGACACCTTGCACTGATGACCTTTCTTATTTAACTGCAACCTCCTTAGCATTTCAAGGTCAGTGGTGAACTGACTGGTTCTTATTAAAACTGGAAGAGGAAGGAGAAGGAAGGCTGACAGAGTCAGGAAGGAAAGGGAGTTTGGAGCATTAATAAGAGCTGGAGGCATAACCACTTTGCATGTTGGTAGGTCGCACTAGCAGGGGTGTGGAGAGCGACCTGCATGAGCCAGCATCCCAAGTGACCTTTGACATGTCTGACGAAAGTTACTTAATACTTTGGGAGCCCTCCTTTCTTTGGGTTTGGGGATTCTGTTTAAAAAATATGTTTTTAAGTTTTCACTGATTTTTGGGGGGTGTGGGACAGAGAAAGATTTGTTGTTCCACTTTCTCTATGCATTCACTGGTTGACTCTTATACGTGCCATGACCAGGGACTGAACCCACAACTTTGGTGCATTGGGGTGACACTCTAACCAACTGAGCCACTCGGCCCTGGCTCCCTTTAACCATCTTCATTATTCTGGCTCAGGCCCTCTCAAAATCATCACCACCTCTTCTACACGGTAGAGTATAAGATTATATGATTACCTCAGTAATTTTTCCAAAGTCCACACCCTGGCCTTCTTTCAAGTGTTAACATGCAGAAATATCTGTGCGCATAATTTGAAAGTGTTGCCCCCGTGATTCTCGACTCTCTCCTACCACACAGCTGCACCCCCACTGGAAACTTCTTCCTTCATGAGTGCCTGATCTACGTTGAATGAGAAAAAGGCTGCACATCAATTTGATACTTCAGTGAACTCATATGGACTCAGGCTCCCTCTCATTACAGCATCATATTACAGGACCATGTTTAAAGTCACGGCTCACTGCGAGTCTCGGCTGTATTTGCAGTCCCCTTCCATCCTGTTTTTCTGCAAGTCAACTCTTCATTATCAGCACTAATGGAGGACAGGGAGGGCATACATAACCAAAACCAACAGGTAACTCCACACTTTACTGGAGACAAGGGTTCGAAATTCTCCCCCACCGAGTCTTCTGCAGAGCTCCTATGCTACAGCAAAACTTAATAACGTTTTACTTTTCCTCTTTGCTCCTCCACATCTGCTGGTCGAAGTCCTAACAAGCTGCAAAATGACTGAATCTCAGCAGGAGGGAAAAGGGTGAAAAGCAAAAGACCTAGAAACTTCACGAAGTGGATAATAAGTGAGTGAATGATGGGCTTTTGGAAAATCAGGCCCTGGTTGATAAGGCTTAATTTTTTTCCCCAAATGCAATGAACACAAATCATCAAGCAAGTTTTCTCCAAGATGTAAATTCCGAATTGCCATGAATTACTCCCACAACTCAGGAGAGAGGCAAAGAATGAGAAAAGCCTCCATTTTCACTTTTTAAATGTGCAACCATAACCTTAAAATTCATCCAATTCAGGAAGCAGCTTGTCTCTAAAAGTGATGGGGAAAAAAACAGTCTATTGAGTCTATCAGGGCTTCTGACACTCACAGATGGTACAATTAACATCTAGCTGAGCCCATTTCCTACCTTTCCCCCTCTTGTTACTCTACCAGCTTTGGGTAACACTGATTACATCTCTGCTTTTGTTCTATCCCATGTTTTCTCTTCTGTGGTGCTGCAGTCAGTAGGGGGACTTCATTTCATACGACAGTGACATTCTGAGAAAAGGAACTAGGATAGGAAGGCCCCCATATTTCTCATCCCCAAAGTTTTTTTTCCCCAAGATTGCATACAGACGGATATACCCACTAATGAAATAAAAAAGAGACAGAGAGAGATCTGAAGCAAATACGGCCAATGTTAACATCTATTAATTCTGTGCTATGGAAGTCTGGTATCTGAGACAGTATTTTCTGTATTTTCCTGGACATGGAAAGAATTTCACATTTTAAAAATGTTTCACTGTATGAAACAAACAAACAAAAATAGACAGCTAACCTGCACCAACTCTATTGTTTCACAGTAAATTAAAGAAGAGAATGTGGATCCTAAGAAATGCATTTGGCTATGTTATACAGTATTTACCACTATTGGAAACTAAGAAGCATCCATAGCCAATTTAACATGTGCCTCTGAAATATGCACCAAATTTAACAGCTAAGATGCACTTTCCCATCTCACGTGCAGGATGATAAACAGACCCTACCCACTCTCTTCCATTAGGTGTGTAACAGCTCTAAATGAGAGGCTGGGACATCCCGATGTTAACTACAGTTGCACAGAATAGCACGGCTTCAGTGCTACCTTCCAGCTTCAGTGTTTAGCTGGAGGTCACCTCCCCGCGTCACTACCAGCCTTGCTCCATGGTTTATGAGGCAACGAGTGCATTATGAGTGCTGTGAAGGATGCACACACACGCTGTTAGGTACTGATGCAGCCCGGATGTCTCAAATTCCCGACAAGTCTCCACCTTGTGGAAACAATGCAACCCCTCCAAAAGGAGAGTCCCTATAGAAAAGCAAAGCACCAAAAAAAATTCTCGTGGAGACATATAAACATTAGCTGAAGGTGTTATTTTGATAGCATGATTCCACTTTTGTATACAATAAAATGACATGTGTGTCTGTATAAAGAAAATATATTTTAACACATTTTTAACATCTGGAAGAAAATACTGCAAAATATAAGAGTATTATCTCTGTCTGTGATAAAAATCTTTGTATTCTTCTTATGCTTACATAAATTTCCAAATGCTTTGACAATGTACATGTATTACTTTTATATATAAAAATGCATATTTTAAAAATAAAAAATCTACTTTGGTCCTCTGCACAGAATATTACATTGCAAATAAAAATTACTGTTATAATATGTAGACCCTTGGGAAAATGTCTATACCTCAAAATGTTGTCTGAAAAATATAATGAAAAATTAGCTGTATGCTGTGATGGCAACTATATAAAAATAGGTAGCACTGGTCAAGGGTTTGCGTAAAATTAAAACACTTGTGTTATGGTGGTGGTGACATAAACTAATTTTCTTTTGTTTCCAGAGTTTCTATTTCTGCTATCTACCTACCTATCTATTATTTAAAAAAAAAAATGGAATCAGTACCATGACTCATTTAGTCAGTTAGCAGAGACTGGGACCGAGTGCCTCTGGAAATGAAGGTGAGTGGGCTGAGAGGTAAACTGGTAAAATTCAACTTATCGTGGCTGAGGTAGGTTTACATAAAATAATGAGAAGGCAGTAGAGTTAGAAGACCTAAGCTCATGCCCTACCGGTAGGGCAGCGTTTACCATGCAGACCTGGGGCAAGCTGGCCTCTCCCCAAACACCCACCAGGGCGGTGTTGTGCTTAGTAAGGACTGTGGACAGAGTAGCACAAATGTACTGTCCGGCACTAATCGGTAATTAATACAAGGTCACTACGAGGATCTCCTAAATTTAAGTAGAGTGCACAAAACCTGGAACTCTTATCAAGGTAATTTTAGTGGTATAAGAAATCTGCAAAAGGATCAAACGAATTAACATATATGATTTGTTTAACAAGAATCTCTGAAGAAAGATTCAACTGACAAAGAAAACTTTCTGTGTGAAACCTGGAAAAAAAGAACAAGCCTGTATGAAGAGTCAGTGCCTTTTCTATCACTGTACAGGTGAGAAAGTCGCCTGAAAGAACACACGAACAGAACAAAACAAACAATCTTTTTGTCCAAATACACTTGGCAGGTGACACTAGAGCTGAGATGAATACAGTATAACTTTAGTGACACCAGCCCCTGAAAACACACAATTCACTCCTTTTTCTGTTTCGAAACCGCACCAGGGAATCCTCTTATAATTATTGCCCAGCAGCAGCTCCAGCGTCTCAATAGAAGTGGAGCTCCTCTGGGAGCGGCAAATACGCAGTCCGCCTGCAGGGAGGGTGGGGTGGGACACTGAGCACACTGGGGCTTTTCTTAAGCATTACCCGCGTAATAAGTACACTGGTTTTACTTAGATTGTATGCTGATTTACCAGGGTTTGAAAGGGGTGCCTGTGGAAATTTCAACTGAAACCTGTATAATTTTGTTAACTAGTGTCACCCTAATAAATTCAATAAAAAGCCAAGGATCATTCCCCCCCTCCTGGCCTACGCAATTTGGCTAACTGGAACTTTTCTAAAAGGAAGAGAACATACTGAACAGTCAACTTTCAGTATCAAATCTTCCTAATAGATATTTTTCAGTGAACATTTGGAGTTCACTAAAATTGGCTACCAATTCTTTATCACGTCTTCCCTCAGGAGGTCGTTTTTATTTCTTATACCCTGTTCCCTCTGTAAATCTAGGCTGGGCCTGTGACTGCTTTGGCCCGGAGAACACAAAGAAGTGACACTGTGCAAGGTGAAATGAGCCACGATGCTTTGAGGAAGCCCAAGTGGCTGGATGGCGAGGCCCACACGGAGGAGAACTGAGTCCTGGCGTCTCCCAGCGGACAGTCAGCACCGGTCAGCCAGCCAGCAGTATGGCTGAGACGCCTTAGCATGAGATCCTGCAGCGCTAGTTAAACACTCCAGCTGATGCCACTTGGACCTGAAATAAACTGTTCCTACCTACTCCTTCCCAAACTGCAAAACTATTAGCTAAATGATTGTTGTTACTTTAAACCAGTAAGTTTGGAAGTGATTTGTTATGGAACAATTGATAACGGAAACTATATTAGTAACTGGCATCTGGTTTATACTTCAGTCTCTTGTGGGGTTGACAGGTTATTGCCCTGATTTTGACCAACTCTGAGAGAAATAAAATTGAGATTGGGAGCCTAAAAATTCATAGGTCATTGTAATCTTGTCAAAGTAATAACTTCACGTTCTGCTCAAGTACCCACTGGCCTCCCTCTGTAATAGTTTTATTCGTTTAACTAATATCAAGCAACTATTATGTGGTAGGCTCTGGGGACTCAGGAGTAAACAGGATAGACACAGTTCCCATCATCCCAAGGTTCTCAGTCTAGTAAACACCTAGGTTCATCCTGCCACTGCAGCGGCAGTGCCTGCTCTAGCTGAATTTACTACCACTGCACTGTGCAGGCCAGATCACAACGAAGGATCTGCTCCGGTGGCGAAGGCTAGCCTACAACAAGAAGCCCAGAACTGCATGGCTGAAATGCACATTGAACTGCTGTCATCTGTTCCTGTGCCTTTTCCTCAAGCCCAGCGTTCAAAGATCCAGGCACGAACTCTCCTCACCCTCCTGAACACAACCTCAGTTTAGTGTTCCATGGATGAAAGACAAATGCAAAGCCAAGCCGGAGTTTGTAGGAGCTGTGAGAAGAATCCTTAAAGCCTGAAAAATTCATATGCAACTGCTCTACCAAGCAAGTTTAGAGTCTTTGCTATACAAATCAATATTGGTCAATCCAAACTCCAAGACTTTTTTTTCAATTTGAATAAACTACAAAAACAGAACTGCCACAATTTGCCAACCAATGATCACATTAATTAAGATCTGTATGATGAGTGTTTTATAATTCAGGGATTTCTTTCATGTGTATCATAGTTCTTCCATTATTCTCAGGAACAATTTCCTACAGGACCTTAGCCCCATCCCTCCTCAGCTACTACCATTATGCCCAGGGTAATAGAATTAAAATTGTTAAAATGTCTATAATTTTACTACTTCAAAGGTATGTTCCCCAAGGTCTTTCCCTTAAAGAAGGAATCTCAAGGTATTTACTTTTGATTTGATAACTTTATGTACTGGTAACAGTAAAAATTGCCTAGAGCCAACAAGAGCTTCATCACATGACGAAACAGCCAGAGCATGCACATGGTGTCTGCTCAGAGATCTATCGGTTTCCTGGTCTGCTCCAGGCTCTTGACTTCAGTACATCAGAAATGTCTCTGCATCAGCGACAGATGAAAAGATCTAGAATGGAAATCATCATAAGTGGCTATAAACTAAACCAAGAAGCACAGCTGTTAAATCAACGTTGTGATTTGAACACAGGAATAGATCCCATTAATCTGCCCTCCGCAGGGCATCATTAGCACGGGTCTATCCCCCTCTGGGAGGCAGCTCCATTATAAACCAGGGGCTCAGTTCACTCCCAAGGCCCCATGAGGAGGAGCCTCACAAGAATTAAGGGCAGCTTTCCATGTTCTCATAAACACAGGAGACCACAGGCCAGCATTAAGAATCTGAAGTACAGCTTTAGATTCCTATCTCTTTCCTTCCTAGTCTCTCATGCCCTGGCCTCCCAGGTTCTGCTTTTCCTTTTGTTTGATGTCCTATGTTATTTCAGGCTGCCCAAAATTTCTGGATTCTGAGCTCTATCAGACATCTTTTTCAAAGTGTTCCAAATTCACTGCTCCTCCTGTCCTCTCATATCATGTAATCAAAATTCCTATTCCTTAGAGCTGAGGTCTCAGCCAGACTAGGAAGAAAGCAATCTGCATGCTACTAATTCACACTAATGGTGAAAGGAATGTTGCTCATGAGTGTGCAGGATGGGAGTGTGCAAATTTAAGAGGGTCATCACAGTATGAATATTGTCCATTAATGTTTTCATTACAATTTTCCAGCACATGGCAGTATAGTGTTTTGAGGAATGGATACCTTTCTGTAATTTGCCCAAATGTGACTTGTGGGCTAAAATATTCTGTGAATCACTGATAAATCTTTGCCCTCCTGGGAGTATTTGTTTATTATTTTAAATAAATTTCTATTTGGGCAGAATTTTCAGAAGGAGATTTTTGTTCAGTGGGTGGCTTTTCTTTAAATGATCATATACACTTAAGGCTGGACGGAGAAGGGAAGAAAGGCTAACATACCTCTAAACCCTTCCCTTCTTTGTTTGTAATAATGGGTCTCTTCCTGTGTGCCCACTCTTTATACTTGTGCCACTCATAAAATAGTGTTATTGCCTCACAATTTTATAATTTTTATTACTCACATACTACCTGCTTACTGTGGCAAATAAGAAATGTGGCTAAAAAATAATTGCACTTTCCAGAGGTAACCACATTATTATGTTAGCAATTTTCTCAGATTTTTTGTAAGTATAAATATGTAAATGCAATAAAAATATACCACATCATACACAACTGCTCTAACCTGTTATCACTTAAGATTTTCATCTCTTACTCTACACACACAGGTAAGAAATATGTAATATAATAGTTTTGTAACTCATACTATTTCACTGAACGATTAACCAAAAATTAATCAGTTTCTTCATAATGGAAATTTAGGATGTTTTCAACTCACAAAAACTGGAAAATCACCCTCCTATGCATATCTTTGTGCAGTTTACTGTTTCCTCAAGTAAGGTTGACCATCCTTTTGACTTGAATCAATTTACTCCCAGCTGCCTCTTCCCACCTAAGGAACATATATACATGGGCTCAAATACACCCTCACTTCTGTATGTCCCTTACACCATCACTTCCGTTCACCATCACATTCAGATTCACACAGAAATCCAGTAAGTCTACAGGTTCATATTCGCACTTGCCTCTGTCATCCAAATAAAGGGGAGGCTGGGATGGGGTTAGGGGTGAGTGAAGATGGGAGTGGGGAAGGAAAGGAGTTCTGAAGCCTTGGGAGGAATGAAAGTCAGGTTGGGATTTGTCAGAGACATAAGAAAGCAATAATGGGCTTATGAGGGTGTCATCTCTTGTTATGGGAAAAGAAAACAGTATTACAGCTGTCAGCTAGGGAAGATATGGTGCTGAGACAGGGAGGCTGGCAGTGATATTTGTGCTCCAAGGGTATGGTACAGACAGGAGGAGGAGCCACATCATAACCTTGCACAGCCCAGGCTGAGGCCACGAGAAAATGGCCTCTGAGGGGTCTTAAAGGAGAACAGAATACTAGATGGAAGAGAAAAGCACAGGCTGATGAAGAGAGACAGGATTTCATCCCTGTGAGCCACTTTGCTCAAATGGCCAATCAACGCACATGCTGCTGCTACCCAGCATCTCTCGATGACTCAAAGCAAATACTGGCACAACTAACAGATATTTCTTATTCTGCACTCATCTACTTTCAGAAATATGCTCTAGTGATGTTTATTCAGCATCACAGTCCTTCTTGGTTATCACACCATGTCCCAGTGCCATCCCAACCCCCAAGAAGCGTCCATATACCCACTGAATCTAGTTCCCCTATGTCTCTAAATCCCACCGTCACTGTCTCCAAGTGAACTCCTTCCCTGCCACTCATGTTTGCCTCTCCATGTATCTTCATGAGATTTCCTCTTTCTCTTCACTTCTGTATCCATGTCTCAGTTAAATGGTGATCAAACAGTATGTGCCTCATCGCACTGCTGTGAGGTTTAAATAAATGACCACATGTGAAAGGACTTAGAACTTTGAGATATTATGAAAACTCAAAAATGTTAATTTTATTACAATTATTTCCTCATTTATAAATACAATTGCATATCACTGATGCTTTCATTCCTCATCTCTTACTTAACCCAAATTTTGAGAGCTAGTTTCCTTCTGCCTGACAAACAGTACTGAGTAACTGACTATCAGTGGCTATCTCCACAACTGAAACCTGCTTGGATTGCTGCTCCTGCTCCTTTGCCCAGGTGCCCTACAGTGTCATCACTGATGTGACCATCCAACTCATTCCTTTTCCTTTCCCGTAATGCTGTCTATACCCACCTTGGTACAATCAGAGTACCTAGCCTAGTGCTTTACACATGGGAGGTACCTAATGAACATTGAATTTTATTCCCTTGCTCTCCCACTGTTGCTTATCTCCATTACCTATTATCTCCTTAACCTCACCATAAACCACAAAGTCATTTCATGAAGTGAAAACTGTCATACACTATTACAATTATTGGTAGTAATTATTATGTCTATTATTTCAGGTCCTTTGGACAAAGTATTCTAAAATATATTAAAGGAAACACTCCTAAATTGATCAGACAAAGAAGAAATGGACAATATAAGGCACAGCGCCTTGCCTTCTTTAGGTGTGTAATTTAAAAGTAATTTCATGACAGAAAGGCACAGGACTGTGTCCACAGTATTCAAAAGAAATGTTGGTATACCACAATGATATCAAGTCTGTTGAAATTAAAAAATGCATTGTGTCATCAACCATCCTACCTAAAACCTGTTACTACAACCAAAAGTGGCCATGAGCTTCTTCACGTTGAAAGTCATAATGAGATCTCCCAAAGTTACTAACGCACTCAGTCTACATTGCTGTTTGCTAGCGCAATTATTTAAAAATAACGTAGAGAATCTCAAGAGTCTGGAGAACTTTAATA
This sequence comes from Macrotus californicus, assembly GCA_007922815.1. Taxonomy (NCBI): domain Eukaryota; kingdom Metazoa; phylum Chordata; class Mammalia; order Chiroptera; family Phyllostomidae; genus Macrotus; species Macrotus californicus. Next base: position 13,536 of record VMDR010002356.1, read on the forward strand.
AAGATAGCTAAAGACACAAAAATAAACCCTGTGATGAACAGAGTGAAAAACTGGAGTTGTTTAGTCTAGAAGGAAGGTGTGGAAAGGTGATGGGATTTTGCCTTCAAGTTCACGAAGTGTTGTTATTAGCGTGGTAGTAATCATTTGCTGTACATGCCCACGGTGGACAAAGCAGGAGCAAATAAATGAAATTACATCAGGAAGGATTTCAATTAGACAAAAGAAAGAACCTTCCAGCTTTTTCATTAGTAAAATGAATTACTTCAGGGAGGTTGTCAGTCTCCCATCTCTTGAGTTTTGCCAGGACTGATAAACAACTGGGTCTTCCTGGGCTTCGGAAATCATCAACCTATCGGCACAATGACCTCTAGAGGCACCTCCTGACTATTTGACTTGATGACTCTCACAGTGTTTACTGGTATGTCATTCATCACATAAATATATTGGGACTGGCAAAAGGCTGAGATCAATAAGGCTGAGGAAAAGTGGGGATTAGCAGTAGAATTAAGTAGTGAATAGACATCAGAAGCGCCATCCTTCAATACAATCACATTTTAGTGCTGCCAAGACCAAAAGAAAGATGCATAAACTTATACTTTCTCAGTGGGAGACTAAATGGCTAGAAATGAAATAAAGTTTCTTCCAGTGACCTCAGCAGAACTCAATTAGTGGAGAAAATAAAAAAGGTCAAAGTAGACTCATATTTAACCATATTTTCCAGCACACCAATATGCCTCCCACAGATCTGCAGCCCAGCTCTGTGCTGTGGTTCTACAAGCACAGCAGTGATCCTCAGAGGAGTCTCAAACGTTTCTTCCTCTAGCCTGAGCTCAGAATTCCCACCCCCAACACCTAGGTCTGACTATTAAAGTCCTGATCGCCTTTGTATCTCAACCCAGATGCCACCTTCTCTATGAAGATTGACCAAATCCCCCCAAGCCATAATGCACATCTTCACACATCACTGACTTTGTGTCTGTGTCACTGTACCCATCAGAGCTCTGTGATCCCCGCTTGCCTCAGCTCCAGACGGCTACAAAAGACTGGAAGTCAACTACAGTAGGGAGAAATCTTGGCCTGCCTCTTCCCAGGCCCATACACCTCCCATGGCTGTCTTCTCTCCCTTTGATGCAGGCTCCTTTCCCCTCCTCTCAGAAACTCCCAACACATTCATTATTCCTTGTAAAACCTCTTCGCTCAAGCCTGGCTATAGAATGGAAATCAGTCTCTCCAAGCCTTCATTACTTCCTACTCCATGAAGGCTAGAATATAGCTCCTTTCTATTCAAAGATCTTTTTCTTAATAAATATGGGCTTACAGATAAGTGGGAATAAATTTTTAAACACAAGACTATAATAAAAGTGAAAATATCCTTATGGTTTTGTTTTGGCTCCTTAGCTTGAACTCCCTTCTGAGATGGTAAATGGACATCTCATTTTGCTTCATGCCAGAAGAAACTACCAAATATCAATCCTGTCACCTCCCACCCTATTAATGAAGGTTTATTATAGTCTGTTTTTCATCCAAGAGAGATTCATTCAAAGGAGAGCATCAGATCTAACCTAGCTTCAGATGGCCTCTCAGAAGGTCTCCGTGCTAGACAACACCCAGCTCAGTAGGTCTCTTCACACTCTCTAAAGGATGTATTTTTTAAAATGGCCTATAACTTTGAAGAAGAAGCATTTGACCTCTTTTCCACATTCAATCTCTACATCCTCTCCCTGAATTCAACAGCTGTGATGCCAGAGTAGTAAACAGAGCTGATGGTACTCATGGAGATGTCCATTTGTTGTACATTTATATAATTTATAAGACATTAACAGCACCTTCCCATAGTCTTCAGAATGTTGTGGGAGTCTAAAGGAAAGTTAAAGAGTGTTTTATCAATGAGCAATTAATTCAAGGCAGTCAAGGCATTTTTCTTTTAATGCTTATCAGATCTCTTGCATCAGTGCACAGCAGTCATAAAGTCTGAAATTGCCATTTAGCACCAATTTGATGCTGGGCATGGACTAAATAGAGAATGTGAGGATGTATAAAATATGGATGCTTGGTGGACAGTAGAATGAAAAAACTGGACTAATTTAGGTTTTTGAAATTGTTATTGAGAATATTTCTATTCAATGCCTCAACAAAAGAAATGAAAGCGATAAAATCTCTTTGGTTGAGAAGTGATGCATTGAGAATTAGTAAGAGGTGAAATATTAGCAGGGTTATTGGGCAATAATGTGTGAGGGGAACAGGCTTCTTGGTCTCCCACAGAGCTCTGCTGGTGAGTTGCTCTAGTGTGATCCAAGCTGAGTTTCCAAGTGAGGCTAGAAGCCTGATGGATGTGGTATTTGGTCTGCAGGCACCAAGGAACTCCTAGGCTTTCTGCAGTAAAAGTAAGGTGGAGTAGGCTGTGACTCAGCAGGCAGAGTTGTGTCAAACTTAGCTCAGCCATCCTGGACCAAAAGGTCACAGAGCAAAAATGATAAGGCTGCCTATTTACCATCAGAATTGGTTTGGGAACTGAGGGGGCAGTTATAAGATTCCCTTTGACAGGCTGGGGAGAAGAGTCTATGTCTTCCCATTCCCCACACATCTCTCCATAATTTTTATCTGGTTAGACTTAAAACAGCTCTGTGAGAGTAAATATTATTATTCACTTTTCATGAAATGAAATAGGCTTAACCTGAGGAAGGTTAAGAAAAGTCACATACAAAGTCCACTTAACTTCAAAGTCCATGATATTATCCTTTTGCTGTTGAAGATCATTTTCCTCAACAGAGAAAGTACTTTCATTTGTCATCTGTTTACATAAAACCAACTGCCCCATGAAATGAGCATATCCGTTGCTTATTCTTGCTCTGAATTTCAAGTTGTCATTATTGTCTCCACATTTGAAGAATAGTGGAAAGGAAATATGGAATCTGAATCTATGGGTTTTTTTTTTGAGTATCCACCATGTGCTAAATACTTTACATATTTTGTTTTCCCCTATAAAATAAATATCGCTTTCCTTTTACATGAAAGAAGGTGCTGATACACACAGGAAAAAATTAATCAACTGTACAAAGTCACAAATATTGGTCATTCTAATTGTCATCTGGTAAAACTGTTCAGTGTATATGAGTATATTCTTCCTTGTTTATTAGCTTTTTTTTCATTCATTTCAAAACATTTATTGAATGCTTCTTATATTTCAGTTTGGAGACTCAAGTACTTAGAAAACATTGGTAATATAACAAAGATCCTTGTCCTATTCCCTGTGAAGCTTAAATTCTAGTGGTGGTAACCAGACAATAGATGATAAACCTAAGGTCATTGATGAACAAGTGGGTTTTCTTTTATCTTTTAAATTTAAGCTTGCTGATTCTGGTTTCAGGTTGAATGTAGAAATCACATGCCAACTTTTCTGTCCCACTGAATGCAACTATAAACCTGAAGAGAATCCATAAAACAGCTATTTGATGTCTCTGAATCAAATTATCAATGGGCAGATTGGTCAAACAACCAGAATTCAAAGTACCACCAGAATAGTGGCTTTAAACAAGGCTAAGAATCTCATAACATAATGTTCCAAATATCCAGAATATAATCCAAAGTTACTCAGCATACATAAAATCATAAAAATCTCAACTTATGTGGGGAAAGACAATCAACAGACACTGAAATGTGATGACACACATTAGAATCATCTGACAAAGATTTGAAAGCAGCTATTACAAAAATACTCAACGAAGCAATCATAAACACTCTTGAAACAAAAGTTAAAATACAAAGCAAATGGAAATTTTAGAACCAAAAAACTAATAGCCAAAATAAAGAAGATGCCTACTGAATAACAGGCTCAGCAACCAGAATACTGATAGCAGAGGAAAGACTCAGTGACAAAGGTAGGACGAGAAGCTGGGCAGTGCTTACTCGCTGGAGGTCTAAGTATCACACCAGATTCATGGGGCACCCCAAATAGACATCTTCTTCTAATCTTCGAAGTTCTGACAACTAATGCCCTAGTTTTAGGAATAATACCTATTCCTGCAAGTATTATTTCTCAGTATTTCCTTTTTATTCTTTCAGCCCTCAGTTTTCTGTATTACATTCCCTCCTGGCCAAAATTTATATATTTATGGTGAATATTTATTCATATATTCATATGATAATCTTATGAATATGCATATATTTATGTTATATATTTATTTATATATCCAACTCAAATTTTCATCAATAGAAAAAAACAAATTCTAGTATAGTCACACAATGGAATATTACTTAGCTGTAAAAAAGGAACAGCCTATTGATAAATGCAGCAACAGGGATGATTCTCAAAACATTGTACTGAGCAAAGAAAGTCTGACACAAAATGTTACATATTATACAATAGCACTTATATGAAGTTCTGAAACAGGCATAATTAATCTTTGATAAACAAATCAGACAGTGGTCACCTTTGAGGGGAAAGGAATAAGGGAAGATTGACTGGGAAGGGCTCTGAGGAAACATTAGACGATGTGAGTTAACCCATGAAAGCATTTGTCAAAACTCACTGAATACGTACCTGAAATATATGTTGAAATACCTCGTGTGCTTTGTTTTCATTATAATTTTATCTTTCAAGGATATTTTAGGGAGTCTGAACGTCAGGTCAAGCCAACCTTTTCTATCCACTTTTAAAGTACCTTTCCATAAAGTATAAGTCATATGTTTTTTAACTTCAAAATTTAAAGCCTAAGCTAATATGGTCAATATCTCCTGAGGTTCCAGTTACCTTCATATCTTCAAATAGTTCCTGGACATAGCTTTTCTCGGTGCTTACTTAAAATTCAGAGTATGTTACAGTGTAAATATTTCTTCATTTCAATGTAGTTCATATCAATAACATTAACTGAGTATATCTGTGTGCAAGGCAAGATGCTAAGCAATATAAGAAATCTAAGACAGATAGCATATAGTCCTCCCTTCAAGATGCTTACCATGTAGAATAGGGTGATGCAATACCAAACAACTAAAAAAGATAGGATATAAGCAATTTTTAAAAGTATAACAGGTAACAGGAAGTCAACAAGATATAAAAGTTTTAGAATACGTTTGAGTAATGTTAGGTACTTCTTTTAACATCCTTGGTTGAAGGGCATTCTAAGTTATTAACACGCCTCTTTTACTCACATTCCTCATCCATTTGATGTTACTCTTCTGCTCCTAGCAAACATAATTAACAGACATTGATGATTTTATTCCACCAAACCTCCATTCCCATTAGTCCTATTAATTTTTGCAAGTAATCTTCCAAGAACATTGACCTTAGTGGCTTAAACCTCACATATTCAAGAGGTCCCCAACTACACAAGACAGCCAGTGTGATTTCCCTCTAAAGAAGCATCTACTTCTTTCAAAAAAAATCATACAATCTAATTATTCTGAAACTTATCTAGGAAAAAATCAATATTCATATTTTTCCAAAGAAAGAGCAGGCATGAAGTACTTCTTTCCTAGGAATGAGCCATCGGTGTTTCTAACATATTGTTAATAGAACAAGAAATCACTTTCAGTGGTATCTCCTTCCAGGTATAAATGAAAATTCTATACGTGAATTCAGAATCTGGTTGTAGTTTTGCCTTTTTTGTTTTTGTTTTTTGGTTTTAAATAAGTGTCACCGATGCTTAAGAAATAAAAGTAGGGAGAAAATGGGACAAAAGTTGGCACTACAAAGCTTACATATTTGGAAACCTGGGTTTACAAGATCTTTCCTTCTTCTGAACAAAAGCTTTCCATCATTACCAATAACACAAGGCAGCTAGGTTGCCTGGCTGTAGAACAATACAGAGTGTTTAACGTGCTTTGTCAATAGTGTTTTGTAAGGATTTTTTCCTTCCTCCTAAGAACTCATTCTTATTGCTCCCTTGTGACCTAAAAGGTATATAATTTTTAGTTTCTGTCTAGTATTGACAAGGTAAGTATTGTTTCTAGCTCTATATTCCAAAAGCAAAATTTCTAAAACTACAACTCAGACATTAAATAGATTTCTAAAAATGGACCTTATATCACTCAACTAAAGTGTGTCTCTTAGAATGTGGGTGGGAATAAGATTCTCTCCTTCCCATTGTCCCTCCCTACCCTTCACTGTTGATGGATAATAGATGTCAGCTTGTCAAGTCTTATTGGGTGCTACCTGATATAAGTCCACACTGAGGCAGTAAAAATCTGTTTGCAGTCAGCTCTTTTAATAAGTTGCTGCAAACAGGGGAAAAGCAAATCTATTCTGTAAGATGCTTCCTCTGATAAGGTGAGGGGAAAAAAGTCCACGACAGACACTTGATATAGAGAAAATTTTTAAACAAAGAACAGTTCCTTCTCTGGAGAAACTGTGGAGAAACAGCTTCCCTAGGGATTTTGTGATTCTAAGAAATATTATGTTTCTATGCTTATGATTTTAAACCTGACCTAGACGCCAAGCTCTTTGAAAAGGAGGTCATATCTTCTCTGTAAATGCCTCCATTCCAGAGTCCTGCTGGGCTCTGAGTATTCTGAGGGCTCTGAACTTTAATGAATAATATCGATGCTGCCTCTTAATCACAAGCTCAAGGGAAAACTCTACGAGGGGACCCAGCCTTCCACCTATCTGAAAAAGGATACAGAAGACTGAGAAGATCAAATGTTCTGAGAATATATTGTATGCAACAAGGCACCTCATTCTTTAGAGAACAAAAGTGAAGAGTTTTGCCAAGAGATTTCAGAATTCTAAGAAATATGTTTCTGTGCATAATAAGCACATTATTAAGATAAATTATTCGTTGTCAAGCACCAAGACAGTGGTGCAAACTTTCCCACCACAGCTGGTATATTATAGGCCTTATGGACGGTGGCGGTGGTGGAGATGTGGTGGTTATAGTGATGAAGAAAATGATGATGCTCACTAACAAGACTAAGCCAAAATTTCACAAAGTAACTTGACAGAGTGAACCATCCTGAAAACAATTATTATGTATGTGTAATTACTGTGTATTACATATATAATTATTGTGTATTACATATACAATAATTATTTTCTAACAGAATTTAAGTTGAAATTGTTCATCATTGTTAGACTGAGAAATAGTTTTCTTTCTGATTGGAATTAATAAAATAATAACTACTGTGGTTCTTAATAATATCAGGTTTCTTAGGGATAGCCTTACATAGAAGGTTAAAAGAATTGTCTCCAGTCCTCACCCTCTAAGACAAGTATGGCAATACGCAATAAACACTTAGTAAATATTTAGAATGGATGAATGCATGGTTGTAAAATGAATGAATAAATACATGACTAGATACATTAATAAATGGTTCTTGAAACTATATTTCTTTGATTTATTAGAATACTTATTGCACATAGAATATTTTAAGAAATGTGGGGCTTAAGAATAATCCCTGAAGAATGATCTCAGGGAAAATGAACTCTGGTCTTTCAAATGAGTAATTCAAGATTACATTGGGTTGGTCAAAAAGTCTGTTTAGTTTTTTCCACAAAATAAAAGATACATTTTTCCATTTTCACCAGCAACTTTATTGATTTGGATATTTTGAGTACATCAACTATCTCCCACTATTGGCTTCTAATAGGTAGAAACCAGGGGTTCTGCTAAACATCTTTGAATGTATAAGACAGCCCCATAGCAAAGAATTATTTGGCCAAAATGTCAATAGTACCAAGAAACTTCACAAACCACTTTTAACATGTTTGATCAGTCACAGCACCTTCTCCATAAACTGCACAAATCTTTTTTTGCATTTCAGTTGTGTTTTTACTTTTCTTGAAATAATAAAGCATAATATGCCAAAAATGTTGCATATTTTCTTCCATTTTCAGTATTAAAATGGCTGCACAAAAATTCACCAATCTTGATAATTTTTTAATGCATGCTGATATGACAGCCTAACAATCTAACAATCTAACAAACTGTTTCAAGTGAAGTTAAAGACAACTAAGCACTACTAGAGCCACTTATGAAAAAAAGTAAATGAACTTTTTGACCAACACACTGTGATCTCCAGAAGCATTCTGCAAAATATGACCTGACCACCTGATGACAAAGCAAAACAAACTGGTCATAATGATGTCATAAGAGCAAGTCCTTTTTTAAGCCATTATAATATTTCATGTCAATTGCCACAGAATTTTAACCAGAAGATTTGTAGAAGCAAAAGAATTTGATCCCTATGAAAAGTGGTGAGAGAAGTGTTTCTTCCCATGTTTGATTACCTCCTTCATAATATTTTTTCCAAATCATTATGCTGTCTATAATGATCTGAATCCAAAATGACTGAGCTAATAGGCACAGAATCCTTTCTGTAGGATTTTTTTAAAAACTCTACAACTAAAGTATCAATGAATAGTTGGTGAGTTAAACCATCATCAGATTAAAAAATCCTTGGGGATAATACCTCTAACTTACTTCTGTATCTACAGAAAACCTAATATAAAGTTTTGAATGAAATTAGCTCTTAATGAACGCCCAATGATTAAATGCAGAAGTGGGACTAGGCTGACACAACAGGGAATAAGTACTGTGCAAGTTTATAGACAGGAGAGCACAGTGTGGGGAGTTGAAGTCAGAGCTGACTTCATGGAAGACAAAGGACTTAAATAATATATTGAAATAAATGGCTGTGCCACGACCCAGTACTAATCTCAGCACCTATATGAAAAAGCCCTCAGCTCTCAGGGTCCGTAGCAGTCTCATAGCAGCACCTCTCCCAAGGTTTTTCTAATGTTCAATATCTCATTCTTTCAGGGGGACCGTGGCTAACTGGGCCATGGACTTCACTGTCACAGCAGACCATGGTAGATGAAATATGAGACACTTAGGAGGACCATGCAGTGGGAAATATCACCACATAAGAGATTGATGCTGAATTTTTCAAGGATAAAATACAGGTGTATGGGATGAAGGTGAAAAAGAAAAATAGAAAGAAAGAAATTCTTTCAATGAAAGAAATTCTCTTTTTCCCCTCAATTCTAGAGGATTAATCTATCCTTTGGGAATGAATGTCATAATATTCTTCAGGAGAATATAACATGGAGAGGATTTAGAACTGCCCAGGGTCCCGGTCACTCTATCCCTGTCCTATTCCCACACTGCGGTTCTACAGTCTCTGGTCTTTGTGACTAAGTCCTTCTATTCAACACCTCTGTGCTGTGTACTGTGCACTGTGCTGACCCTGTGTACTGTGCTGACCCTGTTGTGACTAGATGTATGATGGTTTGGTCCTTCTTTCATAAGAATAAGAACCATAGAAAACTACTAAATTTTGTGCAGTTACAGAAAATAACAAGAATGGGTTCTCAACAGAAGGGGGAAATTTAAAAAAGAGGACTAGCATTCCCTAACCAGTAAGTGTGTTGTGCATTATACTAGGTGATCTATCTATCTATCCACTCAATAATCACAGAAACCCTAAAAATTGGGTGTTAATATCTCCTTTTTATGATTGGTAAAGCTGAGGTGCAGATAGTTTTATACAAATTAAATGGCTAGTTAGTGGTTATTAACCCCAGTAGACCTGGGACTCATAACTAAACCTGACTGACTCTAAAATATACTGTGGTTCAGAGAACACGCACAGCACGGCAATTCCAGGCTTTAAAACAAAATTTTGACTTGAAATAAAATCAAGACAGTGCAAAAAAAATGAAAAGATAAGTAGAGTGAAACTCAGAAAGCCCTGCTCAGAATACTATCTCCATCACCAACCACGAGACAAACGACTCTGTGAACCTCAGTTGTCTCTTCCGTACAAGACCTAGTCACAACTGCCCAACAGGATGGTGTCACAAACTCAGTATGTTACAGTACTCTGTGAATGTGCCCAGCTCTGTAACTGGTACAACAGGACTCCTGCACAGAATCTGCACCTAGTAACTATTTGTTAAATGATAATGAAGTAAAAGTCAGGAAACTCACAAGAGAGAACCACCTACTTTTGGCCAAATCATAACCAATGGTCAACTTACTCTTAAGGATTTCCAGTGCCCCCATCACCCTCAGACCACTCTAATCATGCCTTCACTGTCACAAACCAAAAGTGAAAGATACAAAAGCAATGGAGCTAGAGGTAAAAGCACAACCTGGGGATCAGTGGGGAATTCAAAATGGAAAACAAGTCTCCTTTTTCTTTCTGCAAATCACAGTATCTTTTTCTCTTTGTCCCCTGAGGTAGCTTACCTTATGGCCACAGTTTCTCTTAGAAGGAACAGGCAAACCAACCCCAGAGGGAGCACAGGGGCTTGAGGGGAGATACTGAGGCACAGCCCTCATCCAGGAAGGACACTCCTTGGGGCACTTCCCTCCCATTTTTTCTGTAACACCTTTCCCCGTCTCTCTCCTCCAAGATCTCCTTGGTGTCTTGAATCCGTAATGATGATTCCCTGCTTCTCCTTATGGAGGAAAGTCTTTGCCTGTCATGGGCAACCACTTTTTTCTTATGTTTGACATGGTCACCCCAGCCTCCTCTGCTGGGACTCCCCTGAACACACTCTCTCTCTCTCTCTCTCTCTCTCATTCTCTCTCTCCACCCCTAGCAGAAAGTCAGCTGCAGCAGCTCCTGTACAACTGTCCAGAAAGGTGTGGGAGAAGCTCAGTGCCCAGAACAGCACCTCTGTTGCCTGTGTGCCGCACACGATGCTGTTCTTCCTCCTCCTCTTCCCCCTTTAAGGCTAGGAGACGTCTCTCAGGCTGATCATTCAAGAAACTCAACTAAAGAGTATTTTAAGGTGAGAATCACAACTGGAAAAGTCCACACAAGTGATCAAGTGCTAAGGAGGAAGTTCCAAGGAAAAAAGGGCAAACGCCTGGATGGAGGCAGTTTCACAGATGAATGGGCGGGTGAAGGGGAGAAACAGGGAGCTGTTGCTGGCTTACACCCACGTGTAAATTGCTTGCTTTGCCCTACACATTCTATGCTGTTGGGAAGCTTCTCCTGGAAACTCCTGTGGGACTTGAGATGATAAAAATGTAAATAAGAGAAATTATAATGCTGCTTCACAGGCAGCTTCTAAAGAGGATGCAGAAGCCCCTTTAGTCAATCACATGACTCTCCTGGTGGGCAAACTCTGTCACATGAGGCTAGGCTTAGCAGAGATGAGAAAGTTAATGCACCACAGGGCTATTACTGATTATGTGGTTTTGGTGCATTTAATTTTAAAGAAAGGTGCAATTACTGGTCCCTTCAGCTGTAAGTGGAAACACATAGGAGAAAATATGCCTCAATGAGTATGTCTCTCCAGCTAGCCACATGCATGATGACTACAGATGCCCTTATCTACCAAGGCTCCCATTCTACAAAATACAAGAGCATTGCCCCATCTACTCAGATACATGTTAGGTCTCAGCTAAGTCACGGTGTTGGCTAGAGGCCACCGTCTACCCACCCACAAACCTGCTTTCATACAAATCCTTCCCAATAGCCCCTCTCACACTGGAATCACTTACACACGCTCACCTCCACCCATCATCACTCACCCTGTTCCATTTCCAGAGGCCAGAGACTGATCTATGCCCCTCACCTGACAGCGGAGACTGCTGCTCCTGCATATAACCTGACACTCCTATCTCCCTCCTGCACACTGATCCACCTCTTCCTGAATCAATCCCCTGTATAAATATGTGCACAAGGCATTCTGTCACTCATTTGTGTTTGCTTTTTCCCATTTGAATGAACACTTAAGCGTAGACTTACACTCCCTTTCTCACCCACACTCATCAGAAAGTATCAGTAAATCACCCCTGTACTTGGTTGTAAATTCCAAAGCATGGACATAGTTCCTGTTCAGAAAAATGTTGAAATTCACCAATAAATTTTAACAAATATTCATTCTGTGTGGAACTTCAGCCAGGGGAGCCCTTCCTGACAACCAGAACAACAGTTTGCCAGCATGCCACTACAAGAAGTTACACAGAGGCACTTGAACTGGAGACCGTCCCTGCACAGTGGGCAGGGATTTCAGTAAAGCCATATCAACATTACTGTTCATGTTCTCAAGGTTTCCTTCCCCAGGAACTTGTGATAAGCTCAAAACATAAATATCAAATTCACATCACTGCTTTTGACATCTTTACATCACGCATGTTCAGAAATCCATTCTCATGCTAACCTGACCCTTTTGAAATGTCCCTGACTTAGGGCCACAGAGTCAGAGGCCATTCTTTTGTGGTTTCATGTAAATGGAAGGTACTCTGACGGCAATCACTCTCATTCCCTGAGGCTCCTGTCCATTAAGATTCTGCAGCCTCTGCTTGCAAGGACCCAAACTGGTTAACCACAGCTCTACTGTGTGAACTGTGGAAGGCTTCCAGTCCAAATCCCCTCTGCACCTTTGTGGGGACAGAAGGGACCACTAAGCCAAATCATGGGTTCCCAGTGAAGTCGGAAAGGAGCAAGCCACAGGGGTGATGTAATTTATTTACAGTGTGGAGGAAGAAGTGTCAAAAAAAAAAAAAAAGACAAGCTTGAGTCTCAGTCCCTGGAACTAATGGAGACATAGGTAAATGTCGAGAGAGCCTGTTTCTGTGTAATTTTAAAAAATGACCTTCTCATGTGAATAATCCCCTATGTCATTTCCCAGGCACCTGTGGCCTGGCATCTGTCACAGGGTATCTGGCTCCTCAGTTCTGGCATAATTAACCAAGTACTTTCTTTTCTTACATCTGCAGTACAAAATGACATGGCCTTTCTAGCACTGTGTCAGACTGTCTACACCAGTGAACAGGATTTACTGTGATGGAAAAGGAGTGGCACTGATGTACCTGAGAAGTAAAATTAACTAGGGCCAAAAGTTATCCGGAGGACTCCTGTCCTCCCCAGGTATGTGCCCTGTCTCCCTTCATCCCCTCCAGGCCAAAAACTAGAGTCAGGTCATGAACAAGTACAACTGGAAAACATGGTCCCTAGAAAGGGGCAGATAGCTAGAAGGAAACAGCTTACATGCTGAAGGAACTGCAGTGGAAAGACCTGGCAAATATAGACCTTCAGAAAGCAGGGAACACATGTGGGAGTGGATTTGAGGGGACTTAGAGTAAGGTAGAGCAGGATACAGAATTTACTGGCATGGCAGCACTTTTTTGTGAATTGAGGGTCAAGGTCCTGATAAAGACTCCTGGAATCACTCCTAATATGCCCTTAGGTTGGTGACTTAGTGAATGAAGTATCAGATAATGGAATGACTCTGGCAAAAATATTGAAAAAGGAGTCAGAAGATTAGGGAGGTAGCTATGTTAAACTGGGAGAACTGTGTGAAACTGGGAATTGACTATCTGACTCTGTTCTGAGATGTATTTCATAAGGCTCCCCCAGAAAGTGCTGGTGTGCTCAAGCACCAGCCACCCACAGGGGTTATCGGCTCCATAGAGCTCTTTTTAGTGGCTTTCCCTCCTTCCCTCTCACTCTTCTAGTCCCTAACTTCTGCTCCCAAAGATTGTTTCCCACATAAAATCCCTGCACAAAGCCTCAGACAGGTTACTTCTGAGTAGCAGAAATTACAGGCAAGCTAAAGAATCCTGAAATTGTGCCAGGTCCTACCACTGACTCCAGAAATTACTGCCTGATGCTTTCTACTACAGTGTCTAGGACACAGTGTGTCCTCAAGAGATGATAATTTCCTCCTTCCCTTCTTCTTCTCCCTTCACCTGAATCAGTAAATTCAGACAGCAGTTAAGAACAAACAACTCCTTGAGACAGAACAATAATGCAAACACAACATATCCGTTGCAATCCCTTTTGTTCTGTGCCTACCCAAGTCTCTCTGAACCCACTCTTTCTTGGGCATGACTCTGCTTCTCATTTCCCAGGACACTGTGTTCCTCCTTTTTCACTAGCCTTGGGATAACTCCCCTGGAGAAATCAGATCCCCTTCTGGGAAAATCAAAAGCAGACCAGGAATCAGTCACCAGACTGTCGCTTTGAATTCAAAAAAGAGGGTCAGGGTGAAGGAGGCTGGGTAGGCGTGAGGGAAGGGGAGGAGTAAGGCAGGAGAGTGAGAGCGCTGGAGTTGATGAGTTCTCGCACTTTCTTTTATTCACTCATCACAGTACATTTGCAAGGTGTTCTTGTTTCACACAGATGAGGAAGCCAAGGCTTAGAATCTCTGTTTTAAACAACCGATTCTTAGCAAAACTGGCAGCCAGGAGTTGCAGGTTGTACCACTGCATGAGTAAGAGACAGGGCTTGATCAAGAATGAAGGAAACCAAGACCAGATACACAGACACCTTTAGGCTTCTGCCTCCTTATAGTGTGAATTTATTTGCATATACCAATTTATAGGGGAACTTTATAGAACCAGAATGCAGGCAACCAGAATATTTTCTTGTTCCCTCTGCTTCACAAGTAATTGTCACCAAACAAGCATACATGAGGCAGTTTCCAGGGAAGAGGGATCAAAAGCTTACGAGGAGAAGTGCCAGCTTCTCTGAACCATGTACTGTGACAGTGCCAGGATGAGGGAGCCCCGAACTAGGTTAGCTGCAGGAGTGGAATGGGACAAAATGAGCTGATCCATGACACCCCTGGCAACTGGACAGAGCCAAGTTTCCTGCACCCCTTCAATTGTTCTGTGTTGTTTCTGGAAGGTCCAGAACATTATACTACCTCCCTTCACTTCCCTACTAAGGCCTTTGCCTATGAGTTTCGACCTGTACCAATGAGATAGCTAATTTCTTATTATATTGTATCCCTTTCTCAAGTCAAGTTTCCTGTTGAAGTCATAACTCTTTGCCATTTTATAATTCCTTTTTGAAACCAGTTTCTTTGTAGACTGTACATTCTTTCTCCATGTCCAGTAATAACTAAGCTTCAAAGATTCATAATACCCTAGAGTTGAAAAGATCAAATATTTTAAATTCAAGAAACAATCATATAGCATTAACCCTAAGTCACACCTGTTTAATTACTTAAATTTGTTAACTTAATACTCATAACAATTCTATAAATTAGGTACTATAGTTATATAGTTAGTTATTATCCCAATTTTTCTCAGATGAGGAAAGTGAGGATCAAAAAGTTTACATAACTTGCTTCAGGTCACACAACTGCCAAGTGGCAGAGGCATGATTTGAACCAGGTAATCTGGCTCTACATCTGTGCTCCTAACCACAGGCACTATTTAATACATGCCCTTCATTGTACAGAGGAGGAAGCTAAGACCAAGATGCTAAGTGACCTGTGGAAGGGTAAGGTAGAGTGTGGGCTGGTATGCAGGACTTCTGATTTCCAGTTCAATGTTTCTGCTGCCACAGACCCTGGCCATGATTCCAGAAAGCAGTCTTCACCTCTTGGGTACATATCAGTGGTGGTTCCCCTTCAAATGGTCTGTTAATTTACAACATCAAAGTGGATCATGAATTACCAAGGTTATGTAGAAAAACATTTGGGATTTTAAGGATCTACACCTAGTCCTTTGGGGCTTTAGAGTCAGGTGACACAGGCTCTAGAGCCTCCTTAGCTGTGAGGCCACAGCATGTTTCCTCACCTCTCTGGACAGTCTATTTGGTATATGGGAGGGGACACCCTGCAAACTAGGAAACATATAAATCCTGTTATTAAAATAATGATGATGATTGGTCCTGTTAAAAGCACACAGTTTTACCCACTATTTCTGCAGTTTGTGAAATAATAACAAGGGTATAGACTCAGGTGGCCATTGTTTCTCCAGGTGGGAGGGCCTGGTGCTGAGATCACTGCTGGGGACAGAGGAAGCTGTGGGTAAAAACTAGGACATTCAATCCACGTTCCTGTTATTAACATCTCTGCATAATAGTTTTGTGGGACAAAAAGTAAGGCTGTTAACAATGGAGAAGCTGGAGCTCATAGAAACATACCTCCAAGTGTTCCCCTCCCCCTGGTCACGGAGTAGAATGCCTTCATCTACTCTTTCATATTAGCCCTTACTGTAGTATCGCAGGCAAACCTCATGCAAAATGATCGTATTTGGTATTTCGGCTATTTTCTCAGCCACCTCTGTCGTTGGAGATTGTGAGCCCTTCAAGAGCAGTAATCCTTGTCTTTTATCTCTGTGCTTACAAAGCAAGTGGCATGATTGGCACTCAGCAAATAGTGACTGAATAATGAATGAGTGAGTGAATGAATGATTTTTTAGACCTCTCTGAGTTGCAATCATTTTGCTTTCATTCAGGAGCCTGGGACTCAGGTTGTCCTCTAAGAACGATGTACTAAGCAGCACTCCCAGGACTGTGTTTTGAGCAGGACTAACACAGAGTGCAGAAAACAAAGCACTTTTTAGGAAGACTGGGAAGAGATATTGAAGGCTGGAACTTTTTTATTATTATAATTACTTTGAAGGTCGCATCAGAAGGACCCTTTAAAAAAATCCTTGCTGGTGGACATGCTTATTGATTTTAGAGAGGTGAGAGGGAGTGAGAAAGAGAGGGACAGAAACATCTGTTGGCTGCCTCTCATATGTGCCCAGAGACTGAACCCACAACCCAGGCATGTGCTCTGACCAGGAATCAAACTCACAACCTTTAGGTTTACAGGACAATGCTCCAAATAAGTAAGCCATACCGGCCAAGGCTGGAAGACTTTCAGATCCAGTTTTTGAAAACTACTGTCTGACAGTTCTCCCAACATTGCATCACTCAACCACCAAAAGGTGCCCACAACTTTGTATGCATTAGAATTTTTTATGCATATTAAAAAATAAAAACTAAATAAAATTTTTTAAAATCTCAAGCTAGCATTTTTTCCTATGGTACTTTAATCTCTAAAGAGACATTCAGAAACTTGTAGTATTTGGATTCAAAGATGATTTTAAGAAAGTGTGGAGAAAAGGTCCAAAACAAAAACATGTCAATTCAAACATTCTTTGTGTGTACATCAATATTGAGAATATTCAGAATTCCGTAATGTCAGGAAGCAAGTGTAAATTTGGTAGTCCTTCAGAGCCCCTAGCACTGGCTATGTACACAGCAAATGCTCAATGAAAATTGGATAGATGATGGATGGATGGACAGAACACAATTTTCTATGGCTACCATTACCAACAGCCACCTATAAACCAGTGTAACTCTGGTCAGAATGCCCTAAATAATCTACCACTTTCTTCCTCATTAATTCTCTCTCTGGACTTTTCTTTGCCGAAAACTGGTATCTGCTTATTTTCAATTCTTTACTCAGTCATTCCAAAGAAAACACTGTCTCCCTCATCATCGAATAGTAAGACACTCTACGTACACAAGTGTCTTCTCACACAAATCAAAGAGCATAATATAATGGTATTTTCATTCAGTGCATTGTGTCTCTATCTGAGAAAGAGATGAAGTCAGAGTAGTTAAAGTCTAAGACAGATGTTTTGTTTTGTTTTTTCTGTCATTTATTTGGCACTAGCTACTCTGTTGCTTCAAAACAAGAAACCAAAATATGCTAACAATAACCGAACATTCACTTGCTGCCTGGGGGTGGGGATGGAGCCTAATGTAAATTAGTCCCCGTGAGTCATGTCATCTATCATAATTGTTTGTCCCAAAGCTTCATCTGGCTCTTCAGGCCATCTTTATCCACATCCAAACTTGTTCTCAGCGACCTTTATTTCTTCTGTCCCTCCCGTGTCTGTGTAATTCTGTCTGCCTTCGCTGTTGATTGATGGATATTTCCAAGGCCAGATGATTCTTGGGCTAGGAAGATCTGGTTCATGGAGAGATAGTCTTGCAGGAGGAGGAAGGAAGAGCTATGAGGCAGGAAGCTTGGGGAGGACGGGAGGGAGAGGAGGGCCCCCAGCGAGTTACCAGAGGAAAAGGAAAGATGGGAGAAGCACAATGAAATATGCAGAAAGGACTGTTTTCCAGATCTCTCTGCGGAACTTCCAGAAAAGCAATAGCTGAAGAGATGGAGAGAGGATTTGGGGAAAGTAATCCTCTCTTCTGTGACAGGATTCATTTTGTTATTGAAGGGAAGTAACCTACAAGAGAAGACAGAAACAGAAAGAAACCAGGAGTGGGGTGGGCGCGACAAAAAGGAAGACATATGGGGAGGGGTGGGAGGAGAAGGGGGAGGGGGGGAGAACCTGGTATGCGGTGGGAGCTCTGCTGGAAACATAAGAACCGCCCCCAGGAAGAAAATGCCAGCATATCTGGGCAAAAATCTAAATTGTCTGCACATGCATCTTTGCTCTCAGAAATACACACTTTTTTTTTCTTTCAGGACGATTCCACATTCCGACATCAGTAGAACGCTTCAAACTGGGAGACTAAGAGAATTTTATTCCTCCCATCATGTTGCATTTCTAGGCCCCTTTCTCAGCATTCCACATAAATGTGCCATTACCTTGCTTTAGACAGATCAATCCTAGGAGCCTGTGGCAGGGAACATTCAGGAGCATGTAACTATCTAGATTTCATATAGTTTCATATCTTATAAAACAATAGTGGAAGAAATCCGTCCCTCTTGGAGAAAATAAGGAAAAAATACAATGTTTAATGCTTACACTTTCTAAATATAGTTTTCTATTTAATTCTAGTTGTCAGTACCAATATGAGCCAAAACAACCCCCCCCCGAAAAAAAACTAGTAAAATAAGATAATAGTAACAAAAACAATTGCCATGTTTTTTGAGCATTTTCTTTGTATCAGGCCTGTGCCAAACACTTTGCCTACATTGCCATTTAACCAGCATGAAAACAATAGGGCACCTTTACTGTTATCTCTGTTTTTATAGAGGAAGATGTAAGCTCAGAGAGGTTAGGTAACTTGCCCAAGCCCACCCAGCTCACAAGCATTGGGATGTTGACAGATCCCTCTGGCTTCTGATATTTTATAAAGGGTCTAAATTTTACTTTACCAACAGTGATTGTTAAGCTCCTTCCCCACCAACCTTTTCTTCTACATGGTAATAGGGAACGAAAATGATTGAATTCTTCCCTTCTATTCAATTCTTTCCCTATGCTGTTTAAAAAATAATAAAATGATAAAAAGACTTAGGTAACTGACTTGAATAATCAAAAAACTAAATAATCAATCCCTGATCAAATAAAAGATAAGCATGGTCCACCAACGCCTGCCCTCTCCACTAATTTGACACTGTTTCTCCCTTTTCCTTTCTTTAAAGTCATTTCTTTCTGCTTTCATCACCTGCCCCTCATAGAACTGACCACCACAACCCTCCCTCCCTGTCTCTTCCAGTGCTGTGAGCTTTGCTCAATATTCTGCTCCTCCAACCATACTGGGTGTTCAAGGCTCAGTCTACATTTCACCTTACTTTTCTCTATGTACCCTTCTGAGAAAACTGATCTTTTCTCAGCTGGTCACTGGCAGTTGTATCAACACTATACTGATGAATTTCAAATCTATAACTTCATACTCCACACTGTATAGTAGGCACTTTAAGACATCCTCACTGATTTGTCCAGCCCTCAGCTGAGAATTGAATGCATCTTCTGTGAAAAACAGGTTCCCACTTCAATGTTTCAATTTCTATTGATCCATCACCATCTTTTCTATCTCAAAACCTAAAATCCAGCTTTGACTATTTTATTTTCTGCATTAACTCTATACAGGACATCTCCAGATCCTAAAGAAGCATCCTTCAAAATTCTCTTGCAATACTGGAGACCAACAAATTTCCGGCCTATATCACCTTGCATTTGGAGTAGATCTCACTTGCCTTCCCACTTTGTGTCACTCTTCCCCCATCCCCTTATATAGTGGGACAAGATTAAAATTCTTAAAATAACCATTTCATCAAGTCTTTCCTATGGTTACTTCCCAGGATAAACTCAAATGGCATTAATATTGTTTTCAAGGTTTTCCATGACCTATTGGGGAGCAGTGATACTCATCAGCCCCAGCCAGGGATTTGAGAACTTCCATAGACAGGAGATTCTAAAAAAAAGATGCATCAGTGGTGTCTATTTCAGGTCCTTTATAAAAACATAACATATAACAGCTAAAATTGATGTAATCCTACCTTTTACTGCTGCATGTTCTTCACCACATTTTTAAAATGAGATTTGGACAGAGTAGATGACTTAAGGTTGCACAATTAGATGCCAACTCCCAACAGGTACCTTTCCAATGACAATATGTTGCCTTAAATAAACCAATCCTGTCTCACTATAACCCCACACTTATTATTTCCCATTACTTATCTATAATTCCATTAAGATTAAGTTGACCCCAATTTAATCCTCATTATGAACATTTGGTGTCAAGTCCAAATGTTTGTTCATCCTATCACTCCCACTTAGAGAAATGTCATGTTGGACCTCTACATTCTACATTTTTCAAAGTCTAGGTCAATTACCTCCAAAGTCATTACCTCCAGTCTCTCCACGACGTCTCAAGGCTGCAACGCAGCCTACATAGACGGCACTCCTTTACTATATAGCATATGAATTGCATTGCCCATTTGAGTCACTTACTCATATTCTGTGTCATACTTCTACTCAGTATTTTTTGTATGTGCAGGCTTTGTTTCTTCAACTAAACTCAAGTTCTGAGGAATATTAGAACATGACTTTTCTGTTTTCTTGTCTTTCACACCAAGTACAGCTCTGTGCACAGAACAGGTGCCTTACTATTTGTTGAAAATATAAAGAAACAAAGTCTTAAATAGATAATCGAAAGACCCAGAGGAAATCAAGTCCATAGATAATTCAAAGTTTAATTTTACAATTAACTTAATTCACTCTTTCAACAAATATTTTTGAGCACCTGCTCTGAGCCAATGAAGTGCTAAAACTAAAATGCAATGGTGAATAAAGCATACACATCACTGCCAACATGGAGCTAGTAGTCCAGTCAAAGGAAGACGCAAACATTGAACAAATAATCATATACATTGTGTGCATGTAATTTAACTAGGACTGTACAGAAACTGGAAAAAAGTGGACAGACTTAAAATATATTTTGTTACAGAACCAGTACAAGTTGAAAATATATTGGGTAAAGGGAGGAAAGAGAAAAGAATCTAAGATGACTTGCAAATTTCTGACACATGCAACCAGAAGGGTAACCATGATATTTTCCTAAAATGAAGAAACATAGTGGAGGGCAAGGTTTATGGGATTATATCATGAAAATTCAACCTTGGGCATGCTGAACAGTTCCATTAGTAGAACCCTGTCAAATAAACGTTGACAAGAAGCAGTTTGGGGCTCACATTCTAATCTTTATCTTGCTCATCTTCAGGTGGTGTTTCCAAAAAAGTAAATGCTCTACCAAAAACTGGGCCTGAAAAGAAGAAAGTAGAATCAAGGAACTCAGCCCTGAAATGGGTAACTAGACTGTGAATAACTGTAGGTTAGGTTCACTGAGGCAGGAAGAATATAAAATAAATCTTTTTCAATCAAAGAAAATCAAATCTCACCCATTTATTTTTCTCTATTAAGTGAATCAAAAGCTTTGCTGAATGAAAAACTAAACTTCACCCCAAAAAGGATGGCTTCTGGTGTTGTATATATCCATTTAAAAGTCAGGCTTAACATAGAATCCCTTATTCTTCATTCCCCTTCTGGTGCTTGGTCAGCTGCTGTATAATAGGAATGAGGCCAAGGTTCTGAATTCAAAATGTACTCAAGCTACTTCAGTAATTATAGAAGGAAACACAGAAGTTCAACGCCTCATGAAATCAAAGAATCAAAGAACTTTGGAATAAGAGGGAACACAGGTTCATCTCTTCCAAATTCTTTCCAAGTGAGCATCTCTCCTAACACATTATTTTACAGGTAGGAAAATGAAAAGTCTGAAAAGGTAAAACGACCTGTAACACAGCTAGCTAGTAACAAAGCTGGGAACAGAACCATGCTCTCTGCCTCCCAGTGGGGTACCTCTTCCACTGTACATACCACATTGTCTGAATGGTAAAGGGAGAGGTGCGCCTAGAAAAGACGTCCCTTTTGGGAAGTAACTTGAGAACCAGTTTTGAGATCAGTACTTGGATATTTGGGGAGGATGACTGCCATGCTAAGTTTCAATTTGGCTAAATTAAGTCCCATTCAGTCCTTAACTACGTGAATGAAATGTTCCAAATGATATTTGAAAAATACAAACCTGATAAATGGGTAAGATGATAGTTGTGATATTAAAGAGCAACTTGTTATAGAAATCTAGGCACAAGCTAACAAAGACAGTGACTATGGAAGTAGAGAGGAAAGAATGACTTAAGTTAAGGGCACTGCGCAAGAATTGCTGGAGTCTGACTGTACATATAGAAAGAGTGAAGAGCATGAAGGAATCATTTCTTAGTACATTCTGATAAGGCAAAAGACCACGTGAGAACTCTCTGCACATAAAGCAAATGTGGGAAACGAGTTCAAAGCCTACATTTTACTACCAATGAATCAGAAAAATCACCTTCACACATGACAGACAGCATATTTAAATTTAAAAAAAATAATCACTTTCTCATTCCCTATGCCTAAGCCCCACCTTTCATCTTTTATTGATTCACTCAGATTTTCATTCAATAAAAAATGTATGAGCCTTCTGTGCAATGAATCCTGGGGTGGCTACAAAAATGAATGAGATGTTCCCAGTTTTAGACACTCCCAGATACACTTTTAACTTGAACTGTTTGCACATCTAGGTGTTACAATAGAAGTATGAACACAGGCTGTGGGAACACAGCCGGGAATGACTGGCTCTGCCTGAAATTGCTAGAGAAGGCTTCGTAGAGGAGGTGATCCTTGAGTGAGACCATAAAGGAGGTTCATATATTCACCAGGGGAACTGAAAGAGGAGCATCAGAGAGTACAGCCCATGCAGAGGCATGGAATAGTTTTTAAATATCTGTCATATTTAGAGAATGGCCAGTCATGTCATTTGATATTGCTAGTTTGCAAACATATTAGGGTAAGGTTGGGAGCTGGAAGAGGGAAGCAGATGAGACAAGATCAATCATGAAAGTTAGACCCAGTTATTCAAGGGTCTTTGATGGCTTGCTGGGAAACATGCATCTCAACCAGTGAGCCCTCAGAGATTTGTGGGAAAATTAGCTTTCTTCTCTAGCTATCCAATTCCTCATTTTTTATAGCATATTGAAATCTTATTTAATTCATTCCATAAGGCATGGGTTAAAATTAATTCTTCCTCATCCCTAGCTTAATTTTAGAAAGACTATTGAAGCCATTTTGAGGTATTCAATGACAATGTCTCCATCCAAAAAAGTACAGGTAGATGCCAAGGTGATGGATTTGCTATCATCCAGTGCCACCACCAGACATCAGCTTCCTGTAAGACATTTGATGCGGCCTTTGTCATGCTTTTGGAATTGGTCTGATCAGGCCCTGATTCTTCCTCCTTTGTGAAGGGAAGCACAGTATATTTGGGGAATCTTGAGCACACGCCCTTTCAGGGAGACCACTTCTTCACCCCTGAATCAGACTCACAGAAGCAGGGTTTCCATCTCCTTATGAGCGCATCACTCTCTGTTAAGGCAGACTGTTCTCCTGTCATAATGCTGCCCTTCCTTTGCAGCATCTCAGCTCCATCACGATGGGCCAATGTAGCCCAAACCAATGGCAAGTTGTGGGACTCTGTGATCTGGGGCTCAGTGCCTGGTGATTACAGGATCATGTCCTAGTCTTATTTATTTCTCAAGTGTCTCTTTCCCTCAGATATGTCCTGTTCTTTCTTTACATCTCCTGTCAATTTCTTTTTTTACAGACATATTTCCCTGCTGCTTACTAATAACTAGAGTGACTCACTCGACAGCTGGTACAACCAAGTGTGGAGAAGTAGGATCCTTTCCCAGTGCTCAGAAGGAATGAAGAGACAGGCACTTTTTTTTTAAGAAAAAATAAGCCTCACAATCTGAAGCACATGTCATTGCCAGGGCTGACAGACTTAGCATGTGTGTCCTTTACACAGGACCAAAAAGATTCCAAAGGCTGAACCAAATGCTGTACTTGCTTTCTTTTCCCACTTCCCAATTTTACCTTTGAAATAGAAAAGGAAATATGTCTCAATCTTCCTGACACTGAGATATATGAACATCATCTCACACAGAAAA
This sequence comes from Macrotus californicus, assembly GCA_007922815.1. Taxonomy (NCBI): domain Eukaryota; kingdom Metazoa; phylum Chordata; class Mammalia; order Chiroptera; family Phyllostomidae; genus Macrotus; species Macrotus californicus. The sequence goes on from VMDR010002356.1 coordinate 37,510, forward strand.
GGGGGGAAAGAACATCAGGCAGCCACTCAACTTTCAGATGTTTCCTCGGCTCCTCCAGGAGAGCATGTGGAGTTTCTAGGTCACCCCTTCGGGTCAACATGTAAGGAGGGTGGACAGCATGGTGAGGTGTCCTGGGGAAATTAACTATTGTGCCCCTTCTCCCGGCTGCCTGGTCCTTAAGACAATACTGAACAGACAGCATGAAATGAAGTCAATATCACTTTGGAAAAGATAAAAACAATACCAGCAATGGGAAGGAAATCCCTGAAAAGTAGAAGGGACATTAAGAATGGCTATGGCTCTTGATCACTAAGATTCACAGGTCCATAATTATTTGAGGTTTGCAGTGTAGTATCTACGCCTTCTTTCATCCACCTTTCACCTCTAGACCTCGATGTTGTCTTGTGCATCCCTGATGTGAAATCTGGAAAAATCTACATATACTTAAAAACAAACAACTAAACACATAATCCTACTTACAGCACCAGTCATTGGCATGTGAAAAGTAAGGATTTGACTGCCTCCATCAGGTATTTTCAATTCAACCTTGGGGAGCCAGCTCAACATTAGAACATGTCTGGTTGAGCCCAAAAAAGGAACACACATGGTGTAGCAGTTAATAAATGCTTCTTATAGCAATTAGTTCCTCCTTCATGTTATACTATTGGTGAACAAATGCCAGAATGCTCCATGTAATAGCCCAGGTCTGGAACCTAGAGTTTGGAGAAGAACAAGTGTTCTAGATCCACTCCCTTCTGCTCATTGAAGGAAGCCCAAGTCTGATGGCCTTAAGGACATGATACAAAATGCCACCTGTTCAGCCAGACACCTTCATGATAAGTGCAGATGAGATGGCTGGGTGAGTGGAAGACAGGGGTTAAAGGCAATGGTAATGATCATTTAATTAATAATCACGTACCTGGTAAATACGTCAGGGGACTGTCATGGTTCTCTCGTACAAATCACAAAAAGCTTTAACAATAATGTAGCATGTTCTTTCCTTATTATTCCTTTGGACAAACATAAAAGTTTCCTATGCCATGCAAAGTCATTAATTAGATACATGGCATTACTCTATTCTTAAAAAATTCTATCCTCCCTTAATATAATTCCAAAGCTATGCCTTGGCCTTGCTTTCTTGCTTGCTCTTAGCATTCGGAACCACAATAATGCCACACATTATGAAATCACCTGCAAACTTCTGCCAGAACTTCATCAAGCCCGACACAACCGATTTCCCTAAGGGAGGTCTCTCCCAGACTTCAGGGAAGAGTTTTAAGATCAAGGTGGCCCACCATTAATTTTCTTACTTTGGCCCTCACCCTGTTGTCTTCCTGATTCTAAACTCTGTTTTTCCTTTCATTCTGTAACACTTTAGGGAGAAATTCCATTAAGTGTAATAACAGTGTAGTAAGAGTGTAGTAATACAAAGAACATCATTTCCTAGCACTAATAACCTTCATTTTAAAACCACCTGTGTGCTCCAAAATTTAACAAATCACAAATTTCCCATCAAGGCCAGCAGACATCAAATTGAAAGCTTTTGAAGTTCTGTTTCTTTTGGGTTTGTAATCAGTCTATGTACAGGGAAATTAAAACGCCATTTAAAGTCAGATTGCTTTTGATGCCCATGCTATCAGCTTTACTGACAGGAACTCATCTCTCTGCATAAAACAGACACGTGGAGTGTCAGCAACAGGCCCAGAACCCACGTTATAAAGTCCTGACCGCCTGCAAGAGGATCACCACCGCGGAAGTGTCCACATCCTATTCCCTTTCTAGAACGTGAATTTCATAGCACTCATAGGGATCACAGTTTTTAGAATAGTCATCAAGAGAGAATCAAAGGAAAGAACTGTTTCACTAACACCAAGTTCAAATTTATGCAAATGATGTCCTTGTCCTTCACTTGATTCTGGTCACTGGGACCACAAAAGTGACAGCAGAGTTGAGAACAATGATTCTCATCCTTGGCCTCCCTTTCAATGCATTTCTGTTCCCAGGCCCTGATCCCCTTCTTATCCAACTAAATCTGAATTTTGCAGGGTGGGACCTCAAGATCTGAGTCCAGTTCCTTAAGTCTTCCCAGAAAATTCTAACACACAGTCAGGACTGAGAAGCACAGACACAGGGAACTTGAAACACAGGGAACTAAAGACAGTATGGGAGCAAGTTAGCACACCGACACTCCTCTGAGGCTGTTGAATCAGCGCCAGGGGGTACATTTTAGAAGAGTCCTTTATCTGAAAAAAAGAAAATGCTAACTTCTGATGATCATAGCACATGTATTTTATTTGAATTTCTTCATTCACCATCACACTTCCACCATCCAGTTTCCCTGCTGCTGCTCTCCCAATGTTTGCGGGGTGCAGGTCTTGTCTCCACAGCAACCCAGCGAACTCCTAGACTGCTGACCATAGTTTTGAGCACACAGGAAGTATCAACTGGTTTGTAACTCATGGTCCAGGAGAAAGATTCTGTGAAAAGCTGATCACATGGAGAGAATAGTTCATTACACACAAGTGTTAACTTGGCTGGTATGGGTTAATTTTGGAATTGGGCTGCATATTTGAGAAGGAAGAACATCTCTAAGGATTGAGCCGCTAGAGGCCGCTCTGAGCCAGATCCTTACTAAACCCTGTTCAGAACTGAAATCACATCAGAGGGAAAGAAAGGCTGCAGAGTAGCAGGAAGAGTCATGGCAACACCATGGTTCCTATTTTTGAACTGGTTGGTGAGTGAGCATACAAAGTGCGTGTGCATACATTTTGGGGGGGATTCTGATATATTTCAAGAGAATATTCTTTTATGAGGCTTTTTGAGTTTGCAGTTGGCTAATAATCCATGACAGTGAGATCACAAAGAATTAAGCTAGAATCATCTATATTAGAATTGTTCTTTTTTCCTTAAGTTCACTACCTTGGTCTCTATCAGAAGAGATCTTTTGTGGTCTTCTGACAGAAGTACCAGGAAATTCTAGGTACTTGAACCAGTGTATTCTGAAATTCTGACCATTTTTTCCTTAGACTCATTCTGCTAGCCTGTTAGGCAATTCACTTTGGGTTACACGAAAAGTAGGTCCAAGCCAGCAAATTAAAAGAACTTTCCGTGGTTGCCACATTTCTCATGAAGCCAATTAAATGGATGACGTGTGTTGTCTGAATGTCCAGCATCTAATTCAGGGGTCAAGACATAACAGGGAATCAAAATGTGTCAACTGAATGTCACTAAGTCAACTGTCAGTGAGTGCAATACTGTGAGGGACAGAAAAGCAGCCCACCGCACGTCACACTTCACTCACTCCCAATAGCACTGTTTTTACTTTTCTCTAATCTCTGGCTGAGTATCAGGCTTAAACAAATCCAAACTTATCTGACCTGTCACAAAGGAATAGTGGCCCTAGAGAACACCTGTAAATCATGACAGAGGCCAAGGCCTTGTTTTGTTTTATTACATGTCCCTGACATTATTTTCAATGTGCCTATAACCTTCAGGAGCCTCAGCAGATTTTAGGACAGAAAGTCTGGTCTCACATCAGTTCCAAGGACTTGTAGGTCTGCAAAGGCTGTAAGCTGTTGTTTTTCCCTATGTAGGCTAAAGGACTTTGGAACATACAGGAATAAAATAAGAAAAAATCCATCCTTTCTAATTAGAAGAGAAAGCATAAGAGAGATTACGACAGGGCTAGTAACTAGAGTGTGACACACTTCAGGACGGAGGGAAAATAAAGAGGTTGAGTTTGGGACATCCCTCACATGTGTGTACTGGATGCTATTCCCAGGGTGGATTTATCATGGCTTCATGACAAGAATTTGGCACAGAGGCCAAGAAAAGAAATTCTTTATTACAAAACCACTTTGTCCCACAGATTAATAATGTCTTCATGTACATGAGAGTCATGACTAATTGACTCAGCCTCCTCAGCCACAGACATAGTTCTCAGAAGGATGGACAATGTGGGGCAAAGCACACCTGGAATTCATAACGACTTAGGTTTGAAACCCAACTCAGTCTGTAAGTAAAGTAGGCAAGTGGCTTAATCTTTCTGGATCTCAGTTTATCTCTCTGAAAAAATGGAAGTAATAATGCCTCTGTACAGTACTTTTGAGATTAAATAAGGCCATACAAAGGACTTGGCACATAGTATTCACTTAATAACCTTTTTTAAAGTAAATTTTCTAAATTGCTGAAGCTTAGTATTTTTAAGTACCAAGCTTTTTCTTGATTATAGATAGCATTTTAAGTGGAAAATTTCAGAAAGTTACTATGTTCTCTGACTTCTTAAACTAAAGATAGTCAATAAAATTTAAGCTCTTATTGACAACCTAACAACAACTATGCTATTTTGCTATATAGGGATGTTGTAAAGGGGTTATATGCTTTCTGAGAGTGTATAGAAGTTTCCCCCAAATAGTCTTAGATGAGTGTTCCCTTCAAGGTTTTCTCCTAGGTGTTTCTAACACTTTCTGTACGCTACCATTCTGTCTGTTATTTCTTAATGCTGTCAGTTTGTCTACCCAATTCCCATCATGTCTGCTTTTTTCTAAGCTGTTGTCATCTGGAAAATCAGATAATCAAGTATCTTAGACACTACTGGCTGCCTACCAAAGATAGGGCCTGACTCTCTCTAGTTAACAGAACTTTGATTTTTAACTGAGCATATTACTGCCCAGTCAAAAACTAAAATAAATGATTCAGCTTCCCTTGCAGCTAGCTGTGGCCATGGACTGATTTCTAACTAATGGGCTAAAAGCAAAGTGTGGGATTTCTGGGTAATTTCCTTAAAAGGGAAAGTTTTTGTCTTTCTTTCTTTCTAAACTTCAATCTGCTGCTTGACACTAGAGTTCAGCAGCCATCCTGGACATAGGGAGAAAGGCCAGACCTTATACACAAAAAAGTAGAAAGCTGGCAGAAAGGCTGGGTCCTAGTGATCATGCAAGTACCATGCCAGCTCTGGACAGACCACCTACATATGCTTATGTATCGTGTTTAAACTGGTTTACTGATGTTCTATGCCATGTCTAATCCAATGGTCCACAAACTTCTTAGAAATATGTATAAAATGAGAGTAGACAAACTAGGAGTTAAACTAAACCACATTCATTTTAGGACAAAAGTTTGTGTCAGTGATTTTAATTCCAAGCCCTTTCCTGCTTTCTTTGTGGTTCTTGGGTATGTTCTAAATATACCAGACTGTTGCGTATGTAACCTCTCCTCTTCCAAACAAGGAAGTCTGAACACACACAAGTTGTGGTAACTGAGCGACAGGAATAATGACATTGTGTAGCCTGTGGATCACTTGCTATTTTAAGTCATAGTCTATAACACACACAGGCACACATACCCAGCTTTTTTCTCTGCATTCAATAATGAGAGAAATTTGATATATTAAAACCTATGTCTATTGTGCTATTTTTGCCTAAACAAAAGTTCCTGGATTGTTGTTCAAGGAGGGGAAAAAATGGGTGTGAGTATCTGGAAATGCTGCTGGGAAATTAAAGAAAGGAAAAACCTGAGTTTTCTCCATTGATTGCAGTGAATAGAGGTCTTCACAGGTTTGTTGTAATGATTCAGTGATATGACAGACATGAAGATTCTCTGTATGAAATTGGTCACTTTTATTATCCTCATTATTAACTATAATAATGAGCAACTTGAAGTTTTTGATCATCAGGTTTTATGTATTTTGACACATATCTTTATCTGGACTCCATCTGTGACACCTTTCAAAGAATTCTGAAAAGAACCACTTAGAATGAATATGATATTATTTTATGATATGATGATATTCACAGTATGGCTTCCATGGCTATTTCTGTTGCTTTACCACAGAAAATCGTTCCTTTAGAAAAAGAAGACATTAAGGGATTCTTAAAAGTATATAGAACCACTTGACTACTGTGTCTACCTCTTTTGCCCAAACAATAAATGTGACAGGGTTACTTAGCAACCACCCTTACAGCCATCAAGACTTTCAAAATGGGATCAGATTGAAGGGAAACACCTTGATGAGATTCACCACAGCTAATTCCAGACAAGCCATTTTGAAGGATTCTTCCCAACTCTTCCCCCATACTCAACTTTTTTCATGCCATCAAATTTAATATGGAAATGTGTTTTTATCCAGTTCTTTCAATACTGTTCTACTCCATTTGACAGATGTAAATGTACATATACAAATATGTGCTGTATGGATAAATAATACATATACACATAAGTATGTGTATGTGTAAGAATCCCACCTACGGTCATTTATGTACAGAGAAAGCTAAAGGCAGGAAAGCTTTAAATGAAAGCTGGTGAAAAGAAGAGAAGGGCAGCAAAAGATCAATGAACAGAACACCCTATAGGGAAAGAGATAGGAAAGAAGAAAGAAAAAAAAGCTAGGGGGTGTGGGGGGTGTGAATCAGTAATGAATGAGGAAAAGAAAAAGCCTGAGCAGCAAGGGAGGCAGTAGGCAGCCCCCGGCCGGCTGCTGCTGCTGGAAGCTGGACAAGAGGGAACAGATTTCAGCAGCGGGGAGCTCTAATCTGTCAGCAGCAGTTCCTTCATGTGTGACCAGCCAGCCCAGCTTGGGGACCGGTGCCAGTCTGGGCATACCAACCCCATGAGGCCCTCCCGGAAGAGAATGCGCCACTGATAAAAGCCTGAAAGTCAAGGAAGGTTCCTCTACCCAGCTCCTGCCGCCATCCCCTTGCCAGCTTCTACATGTGCCTCTGCCGGCAGTGCTGGTTCAGATCCCTTAGCAACCACTTCTGAAAATCAGGCCGGCTGAATACCCTGCTTCTTCTAAATCCCCATCACCCACATCAGGTCCTGGAGATTTCTTCCAGCAGATGACCACCTATGCACTTCTGACAGGTCCATTGGAGAGGAAACAAAGAGAAAGACTCAAACCATTGCTTATTTAAAATATGTGAGGTCGTATATATAGGTGCAAAAGCCAGGAAACCACTTCTTAAGAAGCTCCTGTTAGTTAAGCTGACCTTGGCCGGCTGTGGTCCAGCCCTCACTCAGGCTTCCAGTCCATGTCAGTTACCATAAATGACAGCACTCCAGCTTTCTGGCAACTCGCCCCCTTTCTTACCCCCACCCAGCCAGCCAGCCAGCCTTCATCCTCTGGTGGGAAGAGAAAGGAGACGGAGAAATGATCCCACTCAATTCCTAAATAACACCACCTTCAATTCCCATTAACTGTGAATTTGCACCCTTGTCTGGGTAAGAACCAAGGGATCAGGAATCATGAGGACATTGCTGGAATAGGGCAAAGGTTAACAGGAAAGCCCTGGCTGCTTGCCAGTCCTTCTGAGGACATGGTCAAGCAGTTAAGAGGCAGCATGTCCTATGAAGAGTATTGCTCCTGCCATGAGGACAGCTGGGTTCTGTGCCCACCCAGCCTCCAACAGATGAGCGACCCTCTGAGATTTTGTTTTCACATTTGTAAAATCCACTCATCATTCTATTGCCTATTCTGTGAGAACCCATGTATGGAAAGAGTCGGATGAGATGGGTAGCAAGGACTCTTCCAACTCTAATGCTCTGATTTAAAGGGAAGCCGAGATTCCTTTCAAGTTTGGCTAATGTGCAGCACAATAAGGGGCTAAAGTCCAGGTTCCCCAGGCAGACCCAGGCCAGATCCTGGCATCATCACACAGCCTAACCTGGGGGGCGGGGGGTCCCTGGACCTCAGGTTTCTTAGAAACATATAAAATGGGGATAATGATTCCTATCTTCATTTATGCTTTTATCTGACAAATATTTACTAAGGTTCTACAATCTATCAGTCACTGTACTGGGAACACAGAGGTTAAGAAAAGTCCTGCTCTCATAGAACTTGAATTCAACCACGAAGAGTGGGACAACAAAATGCTTAAAAATAAAATACATGTGGCAGGTCAGATAAGAGCTACAGAGAAAACAAAGCAGGAGACGGGCATAGGGAGTGCATGGGAGGGTGGGCAGTACAAATCACCCTTTTAAACAGTTGATCAGGGAATTCTGAGGACACGTGTCTGGCTCAGGATATTTTAAAAAATCAATTTAGGTAACTAACAATGCTGGTGCACAGTAATACTCAGAAAGGCAAGCAATACTAGAGTTAATAACTTCCTCAGACTGATGACAATGGGGCTGCTTCAAAGCATATACCTCATGACCCTCTTCACCCATATCACCAACACCACCCGTTTTGTCCTTTTTGAGACAAAATCGGTTACTCAGAATGAGACCTGTCTGCTTTCCCCACTGAGAGTCATTGCTCTACTCTGATCTTGATTCTTTCCTCCTCAAGACTATCCTACTCCTACAGATAATGTACCTACCACCTGTGTCTTCTCTCCCAGCACCAGGGACCTCTTACCCCCCCGACCAAAAAAAAAATTATCCTCAGTGAAACAGAATTCTTTTCCCATTCACTCCCCCTCTTTGTCTCCTGCTCTCTCCTACAAACTGTAAATAGTTTTTTAAAGGAAGAAGAAGAGGATGTAAAAGAGTGGGGAGGAAGTGGAGGAGAAAGAAAACAGAAGAGAAAAGAAACAGCAAATATGTCATGGGTAACTTTTAACTTCTACACTCAGCCATAAAATTAAATAGCAATTAAGGAAAGAATCACGTAGGAGTCTCGGTGTTAAGCATTGAGAATGTTCTTCACAGGTTCCAATTTAAGAAAAAGAAGCAAAGATCATTTACTGAAATGACCATTTATACATCTGATATGAAAAATGTAAAAGAGTAGAAGAAAACAGAAGAGTTTGAAAATCCTCCCATTCTTCCTAACAGTTAAAGCTTGCTTTGCCTGAATTACAATAAGCACTGAATATATCTTTTAGGACAGTTATAAGATTCTCTGGTTATTTTCCCCAATTTATATCTCCTTCACCATGAACAGATGAAGTGTCTATATATACAAGTGTGTCCTCACATTTCATATGAAAACCTAGCTCTCCTTAGATTCCAGTGGACTTCTTTAATCAGAGGAAAGACCACTATGCCTGAAAGTCTACTTATAACTATGTATTCATGGAGCCTCTGACTGGTTCACATGTAAATTATACTGCTAACCTATCATATACATTTGTCTTACCATAAATCTGCCTGAGTTTGGTACTCCATGAACATTTAATAACCAGTGATAGGTACTAACCAAGCAGCTCTTGCCCATAGTGTCTAAAAACTAACAGACTCAATTCCTCATTTATTTCTTAACCTCTCAGCACTTTCCAGGCCAAGAGAGTCAAGTGGGCATCCCATGGGAGCAATCCAGCTAATACAACTGTTCCAAGAATGCAGAGTCTGCCTCAAGGTCAAAGGAAGGTTGTGTTCATCACAGATCTTTTAATAAGCACCTAAAAAGCACCTTTCTTCACATTGGTTATCCCCATCTCTCAAAAGCTAGGCTAGGAGGAGGAGTCTGGCTTTCAGAGATGGCAACTTTAATGGGGAAGGAAGAGTTGAGATGGCTTTGTACAAAACATACTTGTATGCTGAGTAGGAAAACTGAGGATACTGGGGAAAAATAATTAGGCAGCGTTCATAAGAGATTTGCTATTTTGAGATCCAGCCATTTCAAAGAGCACCTGCTTTTTATACAAGTTCGAAAAGTTGCCCTGTATAAAGAGCAGGAACGCTGGATCCTCAGGGGAGAGAGAGAGCCTAGAGGTGAGTGGCGGATGCACCACCACCGGAGTGACAAAAGCAGACTAGAGGAGTATTGCGAGCACACTGAAAAGGAAAATAACCATTAACTGCCCCCGCCCCAGAAAGTGGTAAAGGAAAGACACAGACCTGTGCCTACCTACTAGTAGCGAACAATCCTTCTCCCGCTCAGGGAGACGAAGAAGGGTTCCAGGGGAGTTCAACCTTTTGGCATCTCTGAGCCACACTGGAAGAAGAAAAGTTGTCTTGGGCCACACTTTAAATATATTGCAACATGTAATCACAAAATCATCTCATAATATTTTAAGCAAATTTATGATTTTGTGTTGGGTTGCATTCACAACCATCCTGAGCTCCATGCGGCCCACGGGCCTCAGGTTGGACACCCTTGGTAGACAAATGGCCGAAGCCCTTTCTCAATACTTTCAGATCAGTTGGTACCAAAAGGTTTTCAGACTTTTCTCAGGAAGTAAGAAGATCCTTCACTTAGAGATGCATGGCATGAAAAATTCTCTAACTTTTTCAATCAAACAAAGTCCCAGTTGGAATAAAAGTCTCTCAGCATGTCTTAGGCTATGGTATAGGACAACAATTTTCAACCAGTGTGCCACAGGAATTTTTAAAACATTCAATACCTAACTATTTAGTCAGGGCACTGACCTCTTTTCCTGTAAATTGTCAAAGTAAAAAATGACCACAATACAATAATAGCCGTCCAATGTGAATGAATCAAAATTATATTTGTTTTTTGTCAGACTGGCAAAAAGTATATTTTTTGGTGTGCCGCAGAATTTTAGTAATTATGTGTGCCATGAGGTGAAGAAGCTTGATAATCACTGGTACAGGGCACTGCAGTACATTTACTAATAATGCATAAATGCAAGCTACAAAATTCCCACAGAAAATTAATTCTTATTAGTTGACAAAGCAGGAGTGTCATATTTAACAACACAATACAGGAGTCCTGTTAAATTTGAATTTCAGATAAACAACAAATTGTCTTTTAGTGTCAGCGTGTCCCATGTGATATTTAGGACAGATGCTGAAAAAATGATTTGTTGACATTCAAATTTAACAGAGTTTCTGTATTTTTCTTGCAACTCCGGTAAAAATCCTCACCCAGCAGTCTAAAGCCTACCGTGTCTGGAGATAGTATCCAAGTCTATGGCCGAATGAGCTTCAAGGAGCTGAGAAATAATCAGTAAGGAATTTGGATGGGCACATGATAAATAGCACTTATTTAATAATGAACTAAAATAGATCATTTTTAAGGATCTGCTCTGAGAATGCTTATATGTCATTAAAAAAAACTTCCTTCAGTAACAAATGAAGCACTTCAAATGTGAGACTCTTTTCAGTATTCAGGGATATCACATAATCTCCTGTCCCTGTTCCCTAAAGCTAGACTTATAAACTTGCCTCACATGAAAAGAAAGGTATAAATGAGAACTTTATGTCTCCTTATAGTGCTTCTGGGGAAGACAGGACCTGTTCATGTTACTGGCTTTTCAGGAGGTAAGAGGAGAACCCTTTGCTAACTATGTATTCCTGGTGTCTTCCTAGGGCTGGGTCACTCCCAGGTACCTCCTGAGGGACCTTCTTCCCACTGCTGTTACAGGGAGGTAGGCAGCAGGCCAACAGAGGGCCATCCTCAGGTAACAACCAACTATTTGCAACAATTTTACTTTGCAAAGATTTCCTGCTGTGGCTAAACAGTGTGGCTGCTTGGTTTGTTATTTAAAAGAGTGACCCTAGTGAGACCAGAGCTGTGACGGGAGGAAGAGTCTGATTTCAGAACAGGATAAGTGGGAGGAACGCAGATTGAGTGTGCCTAATTGAAGTCCACTGGTGATGTTGAGTGTTGTGCCTGGTGATAACAGCTCAGACTTTGAGGATAGCTCCTTCTTGTCCCTGTTAGTCAACCCCAATCCTTCCTGGCTCCTGCTAGAAAAACATAATAACATATTTCCAAGAGAGGCTAGGGATTGGATTCAAGAGCCATGAGAAGCTGCATTTGGGTGGAGAGGAAGGAAAAGACAGTGGAGATGTGAGCAGGATGCAGGGATGTGGAAAGGGAGATAGCCAAGAGCAGAGGTCCTGCAGAGTTAGACACAGAATTCTAGGGAAATGGAACTGGCGCAGAAGAGAAAGTTCAGAGAGGAAGGGTCTTAGTGGAGAAGCACGCTGATAAGTCTGGAAGCACCTTCCACACAGTATGCTTGGGAAATCAAGTGAAGGTAAACTTTTCTCTCTGCTCTACACTGGTATTTGAGGGATTTATGAATCATCTGCCCTGAGTAATCCTTATTCCTTTTAAGACTACTATACATGAGAAGATGGAGCTGGGTATCTATGGCTGTCTGACAATAACATCTAAGGAAGGAGTAGAGAGGACTTAGGAGGGCTACCTTCCAGAGTGGCCATAGGAGGTGGTAACAAAGGTTAAAAACAACTGAGGTTTTAAAGATATAGTGGTTAGAGGCCGAGCTTGAGAAATAACATTTATATTCTAATGTAAAGTAAGCCAAATGGGAAATAATAGTATCTGCAGGTCCCTGTTTACTCAGAGGAAATTTTAAGATAAAAATGCACTCCTGGACCATAATTATGGACTTTAAGGCAACACCCACTTGATTTCCTTGTGTTGTTTAGCAAATGTTTTAGTATCAATAGTCCTTCACTGTTAGTATTTTTTAAAATGAATACACATTTGATAAAATGATCTGAGTCAGATTTGAATTAAACACTAAAAATAGTGGGAGAAAAGATGAATGTACGAAACAGAATAAATAGTAAGTTTTTGAAGAAAATCTCTATTATCTTACAAAGAGGAGCAGAAAAACAAAGCTCCTGTAGAACAGGTATGCACTGGGCAGCTCAGCATCTCAGAGCATGCCATTCATTCACTCCAAGCATTTTCTCTGGGACTCGCTGTGCTAGGAGTGGGGGATATAGAAATGAGTAAGACAGAAAGGCCACTGCTTTCACAAACTTACCAGGAAGAAAGATAATAAAGCATGTAATTATAATAGGCATATTACAGGGTGATGTTAGTCCAGGGTGCAGAAATGCCTTCCCAGGGGAAGTGATGCCAAAGGTGAAAGCTGAAGAATGAAGAGTTTGAGACAGGTAAAAGAGTATCTGCATTTGTGTATTGGAAGGAAGGGGCACCTGGGGAGTATACCCAAGGTAGAGGAAAGAGCTGAGAGTGAAGGAGAATGTGGTATTCTCAAAGAACTCAAGTAAGTTCAGTATTGCAGGAATACAGTGTTTAAGGCAGAGAGTAGCATGAGACAATTTTGGAGAGACAGGAGGGCCCATGCTGTGGAAGACTTTGTAAACCATATTAAGGAGATGGGACTTTATTATAGGGGCAATAAAGAGGCCCTGAATGGTATTGAGCAGGAGAGTGATGACATCACATTTCACTTTAGATCACTCTGGCTGCAATGTAAATTGAAAAGAAGCAGAACTAGGAGCCAGAAGATATTTAAGAGGCCCTGCAGCAATGCAAGTAAGAAGAGATGAAGTGGGATACGGTACAGAGATGAAAATAAGTGAAAGCACTCCACAGGAAATCCACAGAAAATGGCATGGTTGGCTATTAGGTGGCAGGGTTATAGAATCAAGGACACCGAAACATTTTATTTTAGGCAGCTGGATAATAGAATGTATGCTTTATGGGTGGTATAGATTTTGCAAGAAGAGGCTGGGGGAGAAGGCAGGCCAGCTTTGGCTATCGTATGTTCTGAAGAAACATATCTAGTTACAGTTAGAAATACAGGCCTGGGGCTCAAGTGAGAATTTGTGGCCAGAGATATCCATTTGGGGGAGTTTATGGACATTATTAATTGCATCCTTGGCAATGGATAAGAAAAGAAGAGGGTCTAGGGGTCTAGGACAGAGAGAAGCACTGATATTTAAGAGATGCGTAAAGGAAGAAGAGCATGTCAAGGAGCCTGAGACAGAACTACCAGAGGTAGGAAGAAAACCAAGACAGTCAGTACCAAACAAGCAGTGATAACTAGGGATGGCAAAAAGAGCAAAGTTCAAGGTGGGAGAGTATTAGAATTGGCTCACAGATACAGCTACACTAATACGAGTTTTATTTGTTTAATTGTTGACACTATTATAGATGTCCCCCATTTCTGCCCTTTGCCCCACTTCACCCAGCTCCCCCACCCTTGGCCTTTATCACGTTGTCTGTGTTCATGGGCCATTAATACTAGTTTTAGTTCCAACTCTGAATTTAAGAGCTTAGCTGAGGGGCCACGGTCCAATTCACTTCCAGAAGTTAAACAAGTATAACTAGGTACACATTCAACCTCCACTAAACGTATATCAATTTCCCCAGGGTTCACTTTTTAATATTTTATTTCTTAAGCTGGATGATGGGTACCTGAGTATATATTAAGTTTTTCTAAATACCTTTCTATGTGTCTAATATAGTTGATAAATTTAAAATGGATGCCTAAAACATATTGTTGAGTAAAAGAAAATCAGGTTATTGAACAACATGTATACATTTCCATTTATGTAAAATCATAGGCTTATATCCACATAGGTATACATGCACAAGGAAATGTCTAAAAAGATATTTACTAATTCTTTCAACAGTGATTCTCTCTCATTAGTCAGATTTAAGGTCATTTTTACTTTCTTTTTTGTGCTCTTCCATGTTTGAATTTTTACAATGTGCACATGTAGCAGTTTTATACAAATAATTAAACCATAAAAGCATCCTATAGAATGTCCTGCCCCACACAGTCACATAATTACCCCTTTGAGGACTTGCTGCAGTTATGGCTGGGTTACGAGGTAAGGTCAGGGAAGCAGAACTCCACCTTTATCTTCTTACTGAATAAACCAGACAAGAGCAACCATGAAAGCTGCCTCTACCACAGCATTCTCACTCTTAAAGGCAGACAGGGGAGAAGCAAAGGAGAGAAGAACCAATGGAATAATCTTTTTCATGGGCCTAGAGACTCACGTAACCTATTCTCATTCTCTCCCAGTACAGTGACACTCCAAAGATACTGGTAAGTGGGCTGATCCTCCCTCATTTCCATGCCTATCATGTCTTTGAGAGTAATCAAGTACCTGGTGGCCAGAGAAGGTTCAATTCCAAATGGACCTCTCATTGGCAGCGTGACTCGGACAATTTACACCTACAAACCTCATTCTCTTGTATTATAAAATGGAAACAGTTTTTAAAACACGCTTCCAGAGTTGTTGCTTTGAGGATTAAATGAGGTAAAAATGCAACACACTTAGGGTAACACCTAATATATGGGAAGTGATCAATAAGTGGCAGCCATTTTGTATTTCTTAGAACAAGAACACAGCCACAGCAAGCTTTGGCTCTGAAACACTCACACCATCATGAACAACTGGCATCCCAGGGGCCAGCCTTCAACTTGTGACATCTTGAACTGTTCTTCCCACAGTTTCTGAGTGTCCAACCCTAGTACTGGAAGCTGAACTCTGACCTCCACCAACAGTGTGCCCTCTATGCCATACTCACCTGTTTAACATATTGGACTGGTAGATTCTCTTCTCATGGGTGTTGTAACAACTGCTCTTGGGCTCAGGGATGAAGCTGTGTTCAGAGAGCATGTCAGAAGCAGCGGTGGTGATTATGGCAATTCCATCTCTCACTCTGGCAGGGAGGCCATAGTCCCATTCATCATAGGACACAGAGATGAGCCCAGTGGGGAACTCCGAGGGCACTGTGTCTGTGTCCCCAGCCACCAGACTAGGCACAATCCATGTGTAGCCACAACCAGTCAGTCCTACTGAGTTAGCCACTTCAAAGATGTAGGTGGCCTCTTCCTTAGTACAATAAAGAAGAATGATGGGGCTTTGAAGTTTCTTGAGCTGGTTCTGGATCTTAGAATCACCATCATCCAGGGACATGTCCAGCAGGAGGACTTCCTCTAACTCCCAGCCCACGAAGCTATTCTCAATGGTGCTGCGAATCTTGTTTACAAAGTCCTGATAGCCAGGAAAGTACGTGGTGACAATAGAAAAGATGTACCAGTCATACTCTTCCATGATGTTGAGCATTACGGAAGCTTGCTGTTCAATTGATGGGCCAAACTGGAAGAACATGGAGGATTCATCCTAGAATAGTAAAAATGTAAAAAAAAAAAAAAAAAAAAAAAAAAAAAAAAAAAAAAAAGAGAGAGAGAGAGAAATCAAACCAATGATAGTAAGGGAAATGCGAAACAACTGGATAGAATGTTTGTGTCAATTATTTCCTTTTCAAATAATGCTTCTAAAATGGGATATGTTTAAGATGCAAACATTTGTGATACCTTTCTCCCTAAAACTACCTCCTGGACTCCAGAAAAATTCAACATAGGTCTAGACTCTCCTTGTCTTAAATCTTTGGGGCTACTGCCAGACACAGCTTTCTAAAATCAAATATGCTAATATCTCTATAGCAAAACATAGGAAGAATTCCATAAAGTGGGGTAAAGACTCTAAATGGCCTCATGTCAGTTCAGGTCAGATGTTACTGTCAGGTGAATTATACAAACACACATGCATATGTACACACTCACACACCTGCCATTTTTCAAGCCTTTTAGCCTCTCAGTTGTGAATGTATATGACTCAGTCAGAGTGAATAATTCAAAAGCCATCAATCTATTCTGATAATGAGATATGCAAGTATCTCATATACTGAGTAAGGCTCAAACAGTGTATCTAAGCCATGAGTTAGAGTGACTTGTATTCAAGCTCATATGAGATTAAGCTTCATCTTAGAGCAATATATAAAAGACTATTCCTTCTCTTACATATATAATGCCACAGGCCTCCATCTGACCTAGTGTCACACACATAACCCTCTGTCAGCTCTGAGCATCTCTGTTTCTTCCTTCTTTCTGAGAAAGGAGCCATTTTAAACTTCCTCCATCTGAAGTTGTATTTCTCTGGCTGTCCTGAGATGTCAAGCCCTGCATTTTATCTTCACCTTACAGCTCGAAGAATCTGAAACCACAAAATAAAGACCCTTTCAGTCTTGTTCTTCTCTCTTAGTCCATTCTCCCCTGGCTTCCTCCTGGGTAGTGGCCCTATATTTTTTCTGATGGTTCATCTCCATTTTATAACAATCCAGGCTAACAAAACTGAGACTTTGTCAAAGGGGCAGTACTTTTTTTATCTCCCAGACTAGAGCTTTAAAGTACAGTTACAGGAGACCAGGCTTTTAAACAAATTATACAGTTATTTCTTAGTTTGGGAGCATATTGTTGTACAGCTTGAGAGATTGCTGAGTATTTTGGCAGCACCCACTATTGAAAAAAATGCAGGTTGGGAAATATCCAGTCAGTGTCTAAAAACACTGGTTCGGCAATGAAAGCTGCCAGCCCCTCTGCTTTGCCAGAACCATTGTTGCTTTGTGTGGCTTGAACTTTTCACATTTCCCACAGGCTATCCAGAATGAAACAGTAGATGCTTAGTCATTTTGGGGGTGACTCTTTTTACAAAGGCTAAAATGATGCTTATCATAGATTCCTCCCCTGGCTTAAACATACAGCCAAAGAGGACCATGTAATTCAGCATCATGTAATTTGGAAACATAGAGGGTGGGGCACCAAGAATGGGTAGGTGGGAATAATTTGGAATAAAATAATGATTTTGTGTGCGTCCATCCCAAACTGCAGCCAGTCCATGCTCCTCATTTTCTTCTGCTGGAATATAAGTATTGCTCTTCCAGTGAAGCTGACCTTGTCCTTGGATTAGGATATAGTGGGAACCCAAAGCAACAATGCTTAATTATTCCAAGACTTGTCAAGGGCCCACAGAAAACCACAACAACAGGAGAGGAAGGCCAATAACAAACAATTCTCCCAGAATGGCTATCATTTTAAATAAACAGCCATTTGTTTTTCTTGTTATACTTCCAGCTCAAGGGAATTTGGGGGATTCTCAAATGAGACACATCATCACTTGAGTTTTCACAAGCCCAGTGGATACAAAAAGTGACAAAGGCTCCCAAATATGCCTTACAATGTACAGGCTTAGGATGAAAGGGATCCCAATTATAAACAAAGTCTACCCATCCTATGATACAAATGAACATATCTTATCACAAGGACATTCCTGAATACCTGCAGTTCCTTCCTCAGTGAAACCACAGATGGTTCAAATACACAGGGAGGAAGAGCCTGGAGAGTAAACCCACGGAGGTCCATAGTAAATGGGCCTATGCTAGTTAAGATTGAATTTAACAGAAAACGAATCTATCAGATACCAACTTGACCCTCTCCTCTCTTAGTCTTCTGTTAAACTCTCTTACAATTATAAATAAGCTCCTAAAGAAACTGTCAGCTACTATGTGAAGAAGGCCAATGTATGGGGAAAGTAAGAAAAGAAAAAAATGGCTCCATATCTCTCCTACTAGGGGTGTCCTCATTTTACTTTTACTTCTATCATTCCCTATAAACATCCTTTTTATGACTCCTCTGCTCCCATCAATGTCTAGTTCCACCATTTTCTCTTGACAATCTTCACTTAATGAGAATGCCTTATATGACAATCTTATCTGTGGCATCACGAGGAGGTTAATGAAGCCAAACAGAAATCAAGAGACAATTAGAGCTTGGGCAATGTTTCCCAGTATAACGAGGAGTCCAGTGTTGTTAATTTAGTTGATACTCCAATCTGGTGTACAGTAATCAGGAATGGGACAGCTCTTTTCCAATAATGCTTTGGGCTAACTATAACTTGCAAGCAGTGACAGGCTTTGTGAATTAGGGCCACAGCCAGAAAGCAAATCTTCATGTGTGCATGGAGTGGAAAGGACTGGTGGCCACTCATCTGTCTTTGCAGGTACCCAACATGCATTGTGATCACCATGACTGTCATCTTTTAGGATGAAGGATGGGATAGAATTCAGTTTGCTTCCTTACGTACATTGCTATCTCCTAATATCATTACAAAACAGTGGCGTGTGTGGGTTCTTGGAGCAGTCTCCTCCTGCTAGTCGAGATCCCAGTCACGGTTATCGCATGAATGTACTTCCTAACTTGTCTTGAGAGTATCTTTAAAGTATTCCTATACAAAGGGCCACTGAGATGAGCAATTGGCACAGGAAAGGTACAACTGTACATTAGACCTCATCAGTCCAGAACCATTATCTTGAACCCTCATCACTTTGCTGTTCATGGTGTTTAATTACTAATAAGAAGAAACAAACAAAACAAAACCCAGACACTTTTTCATTGTATTATCTGTCTCAGAGAATAACTGCCAAAAAGTTAGCAGCAGTGCATAACATTCTCTTTCTGCATCACCAGACCCCCACAGACCCACCTCAGAAATAAATGACTGGCTACTCCAGCTGCTGAGAACAACCTGGCATTAGGTTTCATCCCTCAGCCCACGCTGGGGATCACATCAGCTGAAGAGAACCACCTTGCCCAAAGTCATGCCCTCTGGCTGGAGTAAACTGGCCCAATGACTGGTGGTCACAGAAAGAAAGGCCTGGTCCTTGCTCTAGCTCTGGACCACTCTGAAGGACCAGTCTATCTTCAGAACTCCCAACAGGGTTGGCTGGAGCTTCCATTTAAAAAGCATCACACCTCTACTTCTCCTTCTGCCCACTCCTGCCCAATTTTCCCTTCCCTTTCACAGTATTTATCTCAAAAGCACTTCCTGCTAAACCGTCTGTACATCAACCTTGGTCTCAGAGTCTGCTTCCCAGGGAACCCAGCCTGAGACTATTCATTTCCCTTTTATTCAATGTGGAAAGAGATGACTTAAAAGAGCCATAATATTTATTTGCAAATATTGAAATGACCTATACAGTAGAGAGATAAGTCTTTGACCATTAGCACCAGAGGAGAAAACTGGGACTGATGAATAGAAACAGTAGAAGGCATTATTTGGCTCAATATAAGAAATGGATTTGCAACAATTATAGCTATTTGAAATGGAATTGGCCTCATAACTTAGTGAGCTCTCTGTAGCTATCAGCATTCAAACAAAAGCTGGATTATCACCTGAGAAAGGGATTCTCCCCAGCACCCTGTCTGGAAAACATCATGTTCATCTTTAAGATGAGCATGTCAGCTTTCTATGCATATTGTCTTTTCTAACTTCCCCAAGTTAGTCTTCTCTCCCTTGTGCTTTCACAATATTTTGCATGTGCCTCTATCATAACATTTATCACACAGGAAGCATATATGCCTGCTTCCTCCCACTAAAACTATGTGTTTCTAAAGAGCAGGAATTGTGCCTTATGCATCTCTGGATTCCAAGATAGCACATGAAAAAAAATTTGTTTTTGTTGTATTAGTATTATAATGAAGATTTCTTTATTAGGTGGGAGATTAACTGAAATGACCTTGATAGTCTCATCTGGTTCCAAAGTTCTATGCTGATGGTACATATCTACTTCATAAAAATAAAGTATGCTTCAATAGCTATATAGTAACTGCACTTGTATAAAATTCGAGGGGATCCTCCTTGGAACCAGCTAGCAGGGCAGAAAATGCTACTGGCTGCTACTTTACTCTCTTTGCAGCAAATTCCTTCAAAGCATCATCTGTACTCACTTTCTCCAATTCCTCTTCTACCATTCTCTCTTACACTAACCTCAACCAGACTCCCTACCCCACTACTCTACTAAAACTCCTCTTGTGACAGAAAGGTGCCTGATATTGCCAACTCCAGCATCCACCTGTAGCCATCCTTACCTATAAGCAGCTTTGACATGGCTGATCAATCATTCACTTCTAGATATGCTTTCTTCCCTTGGTTTCCATGGCTTCACATTTTTTGACTTTCCTCCTATCTTACTGGCTGCTGTTACTGTTTCCTTTGCTGGTTCCTCCTCTTTCTGTAGAGATTTTGAAGCTGGAGTGTACCAGGGTCAATCCTTGGTCCTCATATAATTTCTATAAACATCCACCACCTCAGAGATCTCATCCAGTCTCCTGATTTAAATCCTATTTATATGCCGACCACTTTCATACTTCTCCAAAATTTCAGATTTCTATATCAAGTCACCTATCTACAATATGTGTGCACTCAGATATGTTTAGAAATATCTCCGACATTTCCAAAACTGAACTTGGCCTCTCCCATTGCAGTTAAAGGCACCTCTACTCCTCCAGTTCCAACTCCTCTCTTTCTCAGGAACCCTATATCCAACCAATCAGCATTGACTGCTGACCTTCAGAGTATATGCAGAATACAGCCTTTCTCACCAACTCTGTTTGAGACACCATCACCCTTCACCCAATCACTACAAGAGCCTCCTAACTGGCCTCCCTGCATCTGCCTCAACTCCCTACAGTCTATACTCAACAAAAAAGTGGATGATCCTTTTAAAACTTAAATCATAAGATGTTATTCTCTTGCCTTGATCAATGCCCAATTCACTCAAAAGAAAAACCAACACCCTGATTTGGAGTCCCATTGGCCCACAGAGCCCACATCTTCCTAGTCTCCCTCTCATTCTGCTACATGCACTCTGACCTCTCTTGAACATATTCCTGCTCCAGACCTTTATTCTAGCAACTTTCCCCCCTTGAAACACTCTTGCTCCAGCTATTCAGGTAACCTCAGGGCCAGCACACGCACCTGTTTCAAGTCTTTGCTAAAATCTCAGCTTCTCAACAAAGCCCAAGCCTGCTCCTGCAATGGAATACTAATGCCTGCCTGATCCCCCTTAACCTGTTCCACTTTTTCTTGTTGTAACAGTATTTGTCACCATCTAAAAGACTATATGACCACTTATTCGATGTATTTATTATGAACATACTGCTTCTTCTCAACTAGAGTCTAAACACCATGAGGACAAGGATCATTATTTGTTTGTTCATTACTATAACTGAGCACCTAGAATGGAGCCTGGCCCATAATGAGCTCTCAGTAGATATTTGTTGAATTAAATAATGTGGTAACTGATGTTGCAACCAGATAGTCCTCAAATCTAATTCATCTTTGTTGGCTATCCGAATGTGATCTTATTTTTCTACTATCATAAAGTCTTGCACATTATTCAATTAGCACTTTATAACATCACAGGAATTATTGTCCTGCTAGGACATTAATGCAATTTTAAATTAAATAAATCTGGTTTTCCTTCTAGTCTCTCCTAGTATATAGGAAAAGAAAACCCTTCTAACCTCAGTTAGAGGAAGATCTGTGTCTCTAACACAACAGGAGAACTGCTAAGCTTTTGCTGAAAACTTTCTCCACTACCATCAGATTTGGAAGGCAAGTGTGGAAATGATGGGATGAGAGGACAGGGTTACCCTGGCTGCTCTAAAAAAAAAGTCCTGGGTATTTATTCTTTAATTCTTCCACAATGAGCACGAAGTAGAAGCAGAATATGGGAGACAAAAATCTCTTTCCCAGAATAAGGGAAGGATTTTCCCTCCCTACTTAACTACAAGAGACTCCCTTTTTGGTGACTATAAATTCTGATTCTACACTATCATTTTTTAGGTGACTGAGGCTGGCGTTAGCTATTTAGGCTGGTTTTGAATTGTGCCTGAGTTTTGTGAGCAATGCTTTGCAAGATAGAGAAAATGCCCAGTGTTCTCCAGCCTCGTCATTAATCAGGGATATCATGACTGAAACACTCAATGGAAGCTTAATGGTAGAGAATCATGATCTTTTCCTGTCTGTTAAATGCCAGACCTATTCTTTTTAAAACCTTTGAAAACAAAAGAGAACATTCTGGGTTCTTAAAACCCATGAACAGAAATTCAAGCAGACTGGGCTAGTTTAAGAGCCATTCTGGATGACTAAACAACCCCTGGCAGAAGCCAGCACTCCTTTTCATATTTGTTCTTTCAAATTTTGCTTTCTCCTTGAATTTTGCCCCATTTTCCTCCCTGACTGAGTCTCCCTTTTGGATGTGCTTCAATCACCAACTTTAAGCCACTGCTGAAAAACAAACTAAAGGTATTCACTTTGAGAATGCCTACAAGGCTCTTCTTATTCTGGGTCTCAGAGACAATTTTATAGCAAGAAGAAAGCTTATAAGCAACAGATAGGGCAATAAAAGAGGAAGAATACAAAAGCAGATCCCTTCTCACTGGGATACCCAAATGAATTATAGAATTAAAGTCAGCAATCAAAGGGCCTAGAGAATACCAAGAGAACTTCTGGAATGTGTTTGTGCTCTTCGGTAAGGTATCAGGACTGCCAAAATCCTAACAAGGCTATTTCATTTCATCTTAAATTAAATGGCCTGCTCCATTATGCATATCAAAACAACTCTCAAATGGATTGACTTGTATTTTCATTAAGAGGTTCTTTTCTATAAAAGAGCAAGCTGTCAAGTTCAGCAACAATCAAGTTCTGTGATGGAATAAATGTACTTTTAAATAAACACAAAGGAAGTAGGGGAATAGAATAAGTTGAAAAAATAAAATGAATAGAGAATTATAGTGTAAAAATGAAACTAACAGTCCTAATTAGGCAGTAGGATTATCAATATTACATGAAATTTATTTAGACAACTTTACAAAGTCAAGCATGTTCAACACTAATATAGATCTGGGCATTTTCTGGGATAAAAAGAAAGCCATCATAAAACTAAACCACAGAACCTAGGAAAAACAAAACATTTTTCACGATGTTTGAAATACTAACTCCAAAACTGCTTATGCCATCAAAATCTTTTCATTTAACTGGAGCCAAGAGAGTAGGGTTCACAGAAGAACTGCAATAATCATTAAAGAACAGGGTTAAGTACAAGCCTGTGAAGGTGCTTGATGTACTAACAGCTTTTTTCAGAGTATAGATGTTGATATTTTTCTCAAATAAATTAACATTCCCATCTCTTCGTATGTGTTTGATCCGAACATCATGTTCACATAGGAATGAGAATAGAGAAGTGGGGAGGTGCCCATGAGCGGCGAAGGGTAGAAAAGGCACTTTATGTTTAACCAAAGCTGTGAGTGCTAGTACCTCATTTGTTGCTAAAAATAACAAAAACACTGTTTCTAGATATCAGTTCATACACATGGGTCTCTGGAAAACAAAGACCTCTTTTTCCTTCTGCCCCTGCTCCATAAGAAAGATGAAGCATCGCTGAATTTACAGTTTGGACCTACCATGCTCATTAGGCACAGGTTAACAAGCCATTGCCTCCAGTGGCAAAAATAAGTTTCCCAAGAAAGTTTTTCTCACCAAACATCCAGGGGTAGGTTTTGCTAAGTCCCTGAATTGGACAACTGATCACTACTTCCTTACAGAGAGCAAAGTATGGCTGTTCACAACCAATGCACCTTTGAATTTATTCACATCGCCCAAACCAATTTTGGTCTGCCATCTAAAAGAGGCAACACATTTTGAAGGGCTCCAGAAATGAAAATAAAATTGCATATAGGCAGATTACACACACACACACACACACACACACACACACACACACACACACACACCTTCAATAGCTTGCTAGTACCTGCCTGTATTGGCCTTACTCAGTTGTAGGACTTAAAACTAGCATGCCTTCCAATTTTTAAGCCGGGACCAGCTAGGACCCACCAACAACATCCAAAGCTGTCTGGGCTACTCTAAGCCCAGTATTTGGTGTACCTGATGTGAGCCTGGCTATGTGCAAACATGCCCACCCAGAACCCTTCCCTTCAACCAGCCTCACCATGTGCCCAATCCAAAGGTCTAAATTTCTTCTCCATGTCTTCAGTTTCATTCCATCTCTATTGGATGCAGAGCCCTACTCAGAACTTCTTACTGTTTTGCACAGTCCCTGACAAACTGCTAGCACCCTTCATGCTGGACCCTGCTCCCTATATCTGCAGATGCCAGCTTCAGTCTGACACCCTTTCCTGCTCTTAACTGTGAGATCATTATCACATTACTAGTGCCAACAGGGTTATGTTGCTTTCTCCACTATTACATCAAATCCCTGCATACCCTACCTATCTGAATCACACCAAGTACGTTATTTGATCTGAAATTGGTTTCGCATAGCTTGCTGGCCCCTACTCTGTGACAGGAAGCCTCATGGCAAGGTTAAGTCCAGTCCTTTCCAGCCTTTGACCCTCCCTAGATTCACTGTTCAGATACCAGTATGCCTGGCCTCAGTAGAATAAAAATGGTGTCCAGTATTTGACTGGTTGCGTCTAAGTTTGTTTGATATTTTCTTTGTTCATTTCATACAGAAAATGGCTCCCCTTTTTCAGAATTATTAAACTGTTGCTTCTGCTATGCCTCATTTATGGCTGCTCGTTATCCACACTAAAAGTGAATCTTCAAGAGTTCAGAGTTCACAACTGCTTTTCCTCTTTTGTCTTTCCCTGACTATCTGAGGTCATGGGTATATGAAGTCTCATTGAGAGTACAACACAATCTACTAGAACTTACACCCAGCTCCTAACCTGAGACAAGGAGGAGCACACTAAAATCATTTTTCTTATCACACAATTTTGATCATATGCCTAGGAAACCGTATATTCTTTACCCATACAAAGAAGGAATAGTTGGTTTAGAAGGTACAGAATACTAGGGATCAAGCTTCTATCATGGTCAAAGGTCACTCTCTCTGGTCCAGCCTGTCCCCTCTGACTTAGCAGTAGCAACCCTGCCAACATGCCTGGGAACCACCTTGTCACTGCTGTCATCAGCACTGCAGCCCCGACTGAGGCTTCTTCCTTCGTTGTCTCCTTTTCCTTACAGTCCTAGTCCCACAGATAAAGACCCCATTAGAACGTCCTAACTGGCCTAACCCTTGGCCCAGCCAGGGTTCCCATTCTCCCCTCTGCGGCCTTGGGGTGCTGAAATGACTCCCCAAGGAGAGATATTAATATCTCAATTAATGCTGTCAATATCTCAACTTGACTCTGGAAGACGGTGAGGCAGGGACAAGGAGCCGCATCACTCCAAGGAGCTATCAAAGTTGGCAAGACCTTTTCTGCAAATAAGAACCTAACCAGTAAAGGCATGGCTCATTTATTCACTCTTGTTTTGAAGTTTGTTTATGCAGTATTTGTTTTTAAACCACATTCAGTGGTCTGTAACATTTCTATAGTTCACAGAAACTCACTTCAATACTTTTCCTCTGATCGAAGCATGCAAGCAGAGAAAAAGAGCTCTTTAAAAGAAAATGCCAATTGGCATTTCCGAACAGAAAGAAGCTCAGAGCTTATCCTTTCACCCATCCTCATCAGACTGTCTGAGACAAAGCTGTGTTACAGTCAGATGTAGCATTTACTAATCTCTAATCTGGATCTTTCACAGCGGGGCCTCTGCATATAGATGAATCATCCCAAACAAGTATGAGTCCCCGACACAATCTCCTTATCTTTTTAACTGGTAGTAAAAACTCACCTTAAGCTACCACTCACATTAGCTGGCTGTGAATTCTGATCTACGCTAACAAAACAAAACGGGAGCACCCTTATGGCTCAGCAATGACATTCTGATGTTAATTTGATACTGCTCAAAAGTGATATTGATATGCAATATCCCTGCATATTGATCTTGTATAAGACCGTTTAAACTGTTAGATAATGCCAGCTCAAGATCTCAAAGAACAGACATTAACCAGAGGGTCAGGAGGTAACACTAGTCCAGTTCAGAACAGGACCACCGTGAAACCAGTATGGGGGAATGTGAGGTGGAACTAGAATGCTTTCCAAGTCCTCAAGGAAAAGTCCTCTCTCTTCCTCAGTAACATAGAGCTGTGAGTCCAGCAACCCTGACTTTCAGAACTCCTTCCCTATGTGCATCTGATTCAGTTATGCTGCAGGTTAAGCCCTTTGGCCCTTGAACTCTTCTTGGTGAAAGATACATAATAGGCCCTCAAAAATGATACGGAACTAAACCAAACCGGTGTCAAGATGGGTGATGATTTGTCATAATCTAGTGTGAAACAACCCCTCTCCTTTATTTCTCATTTAGGATGGTTCTTATTACAATACTGAATTGCTTACAGTGTACCAGGTGCTATACATGCATATGTCAATTGATTCTCATATCCCTGTGAAGTAAACCCTATTACTCTCTCTATTTCACCAACAAAGAAAACGAGCTTTAGAGAGGTTAACTAACTCACCCAAGGTCACTGCTGGTTTGAGAATCTAGCTAGGTCCAACTTCAGAGTACACACACTCAACCACCGTACCACACATCCTCAAGCCTCCTTCAGTCATCGCTACAGTTCCCACCTGTACCTCCTGTTTTAACTGTGAACCAGAGAATGATCACAGTCATCTAGTAAAAGTCAAACCCATGCCTAAAAGTACAGAGATGACTTTCATGAATTCCTTAAGCTTTACTCCTATGCATCCATTCACTAGCATACCAGTGCTGTTAACTAGTGATGGACTTGGTACACATTGTTACCATAAAGTATTCTTCTATTTGACATCATACAACCAGTTCTTTATGATCCTATTGTTTGCTAGTCAAGCAAATATTTATTAAATGCCTATCAGGTGCAATGGGAGGTAAAGATGAAGTGTAGGTCATCATCCTCATCCTCAGGATGAGCTAATTGGAAAATAAGATCAAATAATACAAAATAATTGATGGCTCTTCTAAGTTAAATGATAACATAAGGTTTAGAATATGTGTCATAGAAATGACGAGAATGAAGGGCTGTATGGCTGGGCAGCTGTATTTTTGAAGCTTCTTTCTACTCATCTCTTTCTTTGCTAGTTTCCCCATCAGCTCTATGTAGAAAGCAAATGAAGCACCCATGCACTTCAATCCAACTCTCAGATTGTGGATAGAAATATAAGTAGCACTAGCTTTGAACTCAGCCTTGTATTTGTTCACAGGTGGACAATGAGCCTCTGATGCCCAATATCTCGGGCATTCCACTGTCTAAATGAGTTGCATATAAATCTTTCTCCTTTATCTACCCAGCCTTTCATTTTCATCTCAAAAGATTAGATTAGTGGGACAGAACTGTCCTTTATGAAGTCAGGCTACCCAGTTAAAAAACCTTCTTCTCTTCAAGTGATTGCAACTTGATTTTGTTAAGATTTCTTTTCCGTGTTCCTTCAGAAAAGCTAGGGGAATGATAATTCCTACTCATTCTCTTCTCTCAACGTATTTGATTTCTTTACACCAGTTTTTTCCCTTCGGCCCTCCAACAGTTTTTAATAATTGGTCAGGAGATCAATCAATCATTTTAGTGCTCCTTGTATAGAGATGACCTGGGATGGCAATATAAATCCAGGCAATTCACAAAAGTAGCCTGATGCCAAATTTTCTTCAGTTCAATTTGTTAGTCTCATTTATTTAAAAACATACAGATGACTACTAAAATGCTATCAGTTATTATCAAAATACCTCCATGACTATTAAAGAAACATAATGTTCTTTCTTTCTTATTTTCTTACTGATAAATCAAGGGTAAATTTTAAGATTTGCTTTTATTCTTGGTCCCATGAAATTAAATGATTATGCATTAGCAATGGAATCCCTGCATATTAACACAGTTTCTCACCTTTTACTCACACACACAGACACAGTCTGAACCAGAGATGCCTCCAGGTGTAAACGAGACGGGACACAAAGTCCTTGTCTGTATGTTGATGCCTTTGTTGGTTACATATATAACAACTTATTAATAAAGTTGCTAGAAATAAACAGTTTAGTTTGTGCATTATGCTTCACACAAAAAAGAAGAATGTCTTGGCCTATAAGGAAAATATCTTCATATATTCACAATTCTGGGTTCCACAGTGGCAGAGTCCACAGAAGACCTCCTACCAAGGAGCTCCATCATATCAGTCTCATTGTTATAGTTGCCTCTTACTATTCAAATCTTTGCTGACAAAGAGCAAGTTCATCTCTCCTTAATTCTCTCAACTTGTTAATTCTTTTCTCCTATGGTGTAGAATAACTCTCAAATGTCTCTCCTCTTTTCTCTCACATAAAGGCTAAGATTCCCCTGCTTTGGCCACGGTAAAAGTCTTCAGATACCTAATAGGCTTTATTTATTAAATATGCTCTGGAAGTCTTCCATATTGTTCAGTGAATGATTTCTAAAGGCAGAATCAGTTAAGCTTCCTTCTTTGATATATCTAGTGATCATATCCATTGTGTCCAATTTTTCTTTCAGATGAACCTCTCCTGCCCACGGCCCAGCTCCTCATCATAGTGCAGGTGCTGTTAGCCACAAGTAGGCACCTGAACAAAGCAGCCCGTCCTTAAACTGGCCAGTGCCTGGACTCTGGGCCGATTAGGAAAAAAGAGGCCAGCTCATCAAACCTCTCTCAAGAATCAAAACCAGAATGGGCAAGTGTTTCATCTATAATGTGAAATTAACTGGGGGCCATGACAAACCAATGTCGTGAGCACCCTGAAACAATGATTAAAAATAGAAGCTATGGGATGGCAGAGGAAGCCTAATGGAGAAGTCTTCAGATGCCCTGGAAAAGCAGAAAGACTTTAAAATACAAACCAATATATCCCGGAGAGAGATCCAGCAGGTAGCCAGCTCTAGGGGGAAAGAGTCTTAGTTCCTCACAGCTTTCCAGCTCTCTCCATACATATCTTCATAATAAACTGCTTGGTATTTTGTTTCTGTTCTGTGGTTTGTTAGGTTTTCATTTTGAAATAACTTAGATGGTGTTTGCTTCTACCAATTACAAGAGCCCAATTAAAAAAAAAAAAAAAGGCTACCATGAATTACTATTTTCTTGCTTTACGTCATCATCCTTGTAATTTATTCCACAGCATGAGGAAAACGTCCTTCTAGATGACTTTCACCTTGGTGAGAGTCAGGCTTAGCCCCTAGCCTGCGACTGCTGGAGCAAAAGGGCGGCTGGACAGAGTTCCTGTCAATACCACAGAGCCATTCACACAAGACTTTCCCCGCCAAGGCCCTTCTCTTATTCGCCATTTAATTTTCATATAGTGGACTACAATATCCTTCAAGTGAGACCTTTTGTCAAACAGTCCTAAAGATGGATGACGAGCTCGCTGCATCGATACCCAGAACTCTGTACAGTACACACCTTCCCAAGGTCTCTGGCACATCCCTGAAACGGCAAGATTATGTACACATTGACAGCAGTCCTCCGTCTGTCCTTTCATCTGTCCAGCCATTGGTATTAATTCAGTAGGTAACACCTGGCTCACACAGAACTGGGTGCAGCAAGTAGGTACAATTTACTGGGAGATAAAGTCAATTTACTTGATGATTTACAGTTTACCTGGAAAAAAAAGACTGTTTGCTTTAACAAGCTCTGTAACAGATGCTAACAAAACCACATCCCTTCCACAAGCATTAATCAGAAGATGCTTGCAAATGTGCCCCAAAATAAAAAATAAATAAATAAATCTGATGGATGATGTCAGGTACCTCAAAATATACGTGGACTGCACATGTACAGTGAAAAATGAGGAACAGAGCCATTTGAGCCAGCTGCTTCCCTGTGCTCCGAGGCCCCGGAACCCACACGGACCTCAATGGGGCCCTGAGGAAGGATGTTCCCACAGCATGAGGCCAACACCCGGCAGTTCAGAAAGTGAGCTATTTATTTTATCTAAACTCCTATTTTGTTTGGATTTCTGCAAATATCAATATGGCTCCTGGTTTCTAAAATTTTAACCATTTCTCATTCTTTACAGTTGCAAGAAATAAAATTTCTCCCATCTTGTTCTGCTATTTCAAGTACTTTATCAATCTACCCTGAATGAAGCCATATTCATCCCAGGCTTCAACTTTTTCAAGGTGCACACAAAGCTGATTTGCACTCTGTTCAAATCATTTCCCATATTCTTAAAAATTCAGCATGAGAAAACTGACTCTAATCGTCAAAGTGAGAGTTCTGTTTCTTCTGAATTACCGAGCTTTTCACACTGACCTATCTGTCCTTCAAAAGAACTTAATGTATCTGAATATAGAAAGGTAAAATATTAAGTTTCCTCTGTAAAATGGTGGCTGAGTAGTTGTCAAAAGGTTAGTTTCTAGAATATTTAATAGTTTGCACTGCAATTTGGTGCGTGGGAGGAGGTTATGTAAAATTGTTTGTTAGTAGTAGGATTTAAGGTCAAATAAAAATTAATTTAGCCCTTGGGATGGGATTAGCATCTCAACACAAACCAAAAATCCACCGATTTTAACCACAAACAGAGGTAGATATGTGTTATTTATTCTCGAGAATAATGGTCTAAAGAAATTCTGTGACAGGTTTCCGTCTGATAAGAGTAAGGGGCACTGAGCTCTAGACATTTCTACAAACTCGTACTCACTGAGTTTCATCCTCAGGTACCTCAACCTTCTTTGTGATTTTGATAACTTGTTTCCTGTGGCCATTTCATAATGGCCACCAAGTGGAAATCTAAAATTTAGACTTTCCTCTTTATAAACTCACATGGTTTTAAAAGAAAGATTTACAAGATAGCAAATTAGTAAGTACAAGAAAAAAGAAGAAGCATACTATGCCTATGAAAAAAGAACTGGATTTAGAATCAGAAATTCTAATTCAAATCTAAATACTTATCTATCAACGAGATCTTTAGACAAGTTATTTAACTTTTCTAACCCTTATATTTCTCTAGATAGCCAAAGTGCTAATTCTTAATCTATATAGTTGTAAAGAGGATCCTATGAGACAATAATGTGAAGGTGCCCAATATAGTGCCTGGCACATAGTAAATTCTCAGACTCATTGTGTGAATCTACTTACCACATAATGTGGCCAAAAATATAAGCAAAGAAACATTTACTTCATATATACTTACAAACTGGTTGACAAATTCCTCATCATTTTTATGATCCTCACTATTGAAGCATCAGTTGTATCTGATTAAACAAAGCTTTCAAGTATGACTGGACAGTAGATTTTTTTAAAAAGGTATAACCCTTCTTTCTACCCAAGCTGATTACTGGTACAAATGGGTACAATCCAGGTCCACACATTAGATATAGATAGAATAGCTCTGGGTCCAATTTAGCTAATTTTTCTAGTGGGTTTTTATCCAAAAGTGAAAAAAAAATAAGTGTAATGAGGTGAAAGGTGAACATCCAGATGGTTAATTATAGCTCATTTGCTCAATACTCAGAAACAATGTGGCTCCAAGCCAACTTTATCAGAGACACTCATCTCAGGGATGGAAAGTAGGAGTAATGTGAATGGGAATGGTGGATTTGCTGAGTCTGGAACAGATATTTAATCTTATCTTTCAGGTCTTAATTGGGGTACAGCGACATAGAAAAAGGGATTAACACCCTCTGGATTACTAACCTTGCCCAGTCATATGTACAAAGTAAAAGTAAAAAAGGAAACATAATTTTTTAGAATAGTGCCATAATATTGTAGGGCTTTTGCTAAAGTTTTTTTTTTTTTAATTATTCAATAGCTCTATTTGGGGGACATGCTTTATGAATAGTCTAGCCTTTATATTTACCTCTAAAAACATAACATGCATTTAATCACTCATGAGCACATACCACATGAAAGACCCTGCCCTAGATACTAAGGAGGATAAAAAAAGCAATGAGGAATTATCCCTAATCAAAAAGAGTTTATGGTTCTGACACCTAGTATATACAAGTGACAATAATGTAAAATGTAATGCATTTATCACAAAATGGAGAAAAACTGGCTATGGGCTTAGAAAAAGAAAGGATCACACATGGTCAAGAATCAGGACATTTTCATGGACCAGTAAGATGATGGTGGTGGTGGTGGTGGTGGTGGTGGTGATTATTATTGCCAGATACTAATGAGGTGAGAGGCCAACTGAGGTGGTGGGAGCAGTTCAAACAGAAGTGAGGTGTTGGTTCTCAGGACAACAAAGGTTTAGTTAGACTGTTTCTTCAGCAGGTATTTATCAAGTACCTAAATAACACCAGACACTGAGTTTGGAGGATGGAGACCGAGATAGAAGATTCTTGCCTAAGCTTCCATTGGGTGCAGCAAAGGAGCAAAAGTTAAACAGAAAAATCATATAATAAGCACTATACTGCATTGCGGTATAGGGGGTTAAGAGCAGGAGCTCTGTGGTAAGACTGTCTAGGTTGGAAAGGACCTTACCACCTATAGGCTGTTTGTTACCCTAGACAAGTTATTTAGCCTCTCTGGGTGTAAATGTGTAAATAATGTATCTGTCTCACAGGGTAAATGGGATGATGCCTATGAAGTACTTAGTGTAGTGATGGACACAGAGCAAGTGCTCAGGAAATAGTGTGTATACATATGTATATATATATATAGTGTATATATATGTATATGTATGTGTATATAATATCTAATATAACAAATATAATATATATATTTGTTTGCATTTCTCTGTCTGCACATCTGATGCCACAAAGACAGTCTCTCAGAAGTAGAATTAAGGAAGAATCAGTCAAGGATATTAACTTTTGAAAAGTCATTAATACATTTTTATACATCGCTTTCTAAAAATGTCATATCATTTCACACTGTTGTAGCAGTGTAAGAAAGTGCTGACCTCATTATACTCCATAGTTAATATATTCTTTAATTTTTTTGCCAATTTGGTGGATGAAAAACGTAATGTCATGGTTGTTTTAATTTCTATATCTTTCATCATGATGAGATTAAACATTTTTCATGTTTATTAGCCACATATATTTTTCTTCCCATTTTGAAAAAGGGAAACTGGAGATTCTGTTTGCCAAGTTTGGACTTAAACAAATAGGAAATGTGAAGTCCTTGAAAATTACTGAGAGGGAACAAATTAATACAAGCTTATACTACAGTGCACATGTGCTATTTCATTTTTTGTCATTTTTTTGGAAAAGAACTAAAACAAACTAGATTAATACTAATTAAAGCGTATGGGTTTTTTGGAGTAGGAATTCATATGTATTAAACTAAAGAGAAGAAAATTTGAGGATAGAAAGGTGAATAGGAGACAAAATAAACAGAAAAGGTAAAAAGACAATGACAGCAATGCGATGATCAAAGCAAGAAATGGAGATGACAAATGAGACCCCACACTCCTTAAATTAACATATTCAGTTTTGTACCCTTTCATCCCCCACCTGTGTACTTGAACAAATATGGCTTTAGTTCTACTGCTTGTTCTGCAAAATGTGTGATGATGTGGAGGAGAGGGTGGGGAAGATAAGAACGGAAGGAGAGAGCAAGGGCACACTAATGGGAGTTCCACAGGGGCACTCTTCTCAAAGCCATGATAATCCTGAACCCCATTCCATTAACCTAGTGACCCTGTATTTGCCCTGACCTGGAAGGAAAAAAAGAACCTGAGTAAGAACAGCTTCTGGATAGGGATGCTTCAGCCCAAGTCACCTTTGGAATGCCTCCTTTTGGTTCTAAGTACAATAAGTCAACACAGAGATAGCAAAGAGTGAAAAATAGGCCAAGAGTAGGAGTAAATTGGAGCTAAAATATTCCTCTCACCAACTTTGTTAAGAACACTTCTTTTTCTCAAGAGTGACCACCTAGCCAAACTTTTGTCTACATCCTGGTCACTCAATAGTTTCCAGCCTTCTCTGAACTTCTTCTTATGCCAATGTTGGCCCACCTCACCTATGTCAGGAAATTGCAGGAAAGGCAGGTCAAGTTAGAAAAAGGAAAGGTGGCAGGAAGAAGAGTTAAAGGAAGCCACTATCCCACTGCCTTGAACTACCTATTCCACAATAACCCCAGGCCTCTGCAGAACATGAACAATCATGGCTTCAAGATCCACAGTGGCTGGGATAAAAGGTTCCTAAGTAAGAGAAGGTGCTGAATCATTTGCTATATTCCCATCACTAGCATCGGATGTAATTTCTCATTCAAGCCTTAGGATTCATTAGCCTTTCTCCCTTGTTCCCCTTCCAACGGACACTGATATTCAGAACATACGCAACAGATATTTAAGATGCTAAATATGTGCACATAGCCCACACATCAGGTGGCACTCCCTACTCCTGGGTAGTCCTATTAATTTTGATCCAAATATCAATTCTTAGACTGGCACAGTCAAAAATCTTTCCTAACATTTTACAACTTCTGCGTTACTTTTTCTTGGTCTCTCTCCAAGTTCTCATGTTTATCCTGATTGTCTGCCACTGTCCTACTCAGACCAACTGAAATCTGAAGTCCAGCCACAGCAGGTTTTTACATAAAGAGAAAATATCCACATGTTCCATCCATTCTGTGGGCTTAGAAATTTTTTATATTATTTGAGTAGGGGCCGCATTATTGGTGTAGTGGACCTATATCATTACCAGAGCTGTTTTCCCCCTCTTCTTCTATTGTCTCCCTATTATTGATGACTTTGGAAATAGATAGATAGATAGATAGATAGATAAATAGATAGATGATAGATGTATATAGATATGTAGAGATGTATATAAATGTATAGATTATGTTTTTATTTATATCTTCTTCATGTAATAATTCTTCTTATATCAAGCAGAACAGTTTCTCCCACTCTGCAGTCTCTCAAACTCAGCTTCTATCCCAGGTGGATTTTTCAAATTGTTTCTTCTGAAGAATATATTTTACTCTCTGAAATTTTTTTCTGGAAAATATGACTTTCTCTGTTCATATTGCATGATGGTACAAATGATATGAAATTAGAGAAGTTACAAGTTATAGTTTCACTTAAGCATGGATAATATTCAGTACATTTAACAATTGCACCTTTTCCAGCCAATCAGAACTGAAGGGATGGAGCAGGGTCTCTGGCCCCTGGTCTGTTAGGCATTAGCCTTCCATGTGCTGACTTGTGGGAAAGCCTGGAGAAAAGACTGGGTGGAATCACTGGCTTCAGAGCAGCCACTATTTACCAGCTGGTATGAAAGTTGATCCTTGAACAATGCAGGGGTTGGGGTGCTGACCCCCTGCACAATCAAAAATCCAAGTATAACTTTTGATGCCCCCAAAACTTTAACTAGCGTGTTCTTCAGTATCCTTGGAGCATTAATTCTAGGACTCTCATCAGATAGCAAAATCTCTAGGTTCTCAAGTCCCTTATATAAAATGGAACAATGCATATAGTCAGCCTTCTACATCCATGTTTTCCCAACCACAGAAAAAAAAAAATACTGTTTTTGATCCATGTTGGTTGAATTTGTGGATGCACAACTGGGGGAATACAAAGGGCCAACCACTTATTTACTGAAAAAGACCCATGTGTAAGTGGACGCATGCAGTCAAACCCACGTTGTTCAAGGGCCAACTGCAGTCTAACAACGGTAATGAGCACACTGGCGCTCACCAGCTAACCCTTACTAATCTGGCGCCTCATCAGGAATGAGCCTGACCCCATACGCTTGACTATAAAAACTGTTCCATCTCTCTCCAGTCCTCCCTGTTGTAAAATCACCTGGAATCACTCTTAGGTCATCCTACCATTTACTTGGGTGTTCACTTTTGGTTTTATATTTTGGACCAAAATCAATGCTCTCTGAGATTTTTGTTGGTCTCTAGAAAATCAATTCATTATTAACCAAATATTTACTGTTAATTTCAAGGAGAAATTAATGACTTCAAAGTTGCCCAAAATTGACTCTGTGGCCTTTACAGGTTCCAGGTGTAATATATCCTATAAACAGCTGCCTTTCCTTACAGGACTCAACTCAACTCATTAAGCTGTTCTGTTCTATATCTTTCTTCATTCTTTTTTAACTTTATGGATGTTACCAAAACTAAGGTTTACCTGTCTGTTTGTTTCCAAACAAGCAGTTAATCTCCAGAATAGCACTATCCAAGAGAAAAAGAATGTATGCCACATATGTAGTTTTAAATTGTCCAGTAAACACATTAAAATAAATAAAAAGAAATAGGTAAACTTAATTTTTATGTTTTATTTAACTCAATATATCCAAAATATTATTTTAAAGTATAATCAATATAAACATTATTAGTAGAACGACTCACATTCTTTTGTTCATATGAAGTCTTCAGTTTCCAGTGTATATTTTGTGCTTATAACACATCTCAATTCAGACTAGTCACATTTAAAGTGCTTAATTGCCACATGTGGCCAGTGGCTACTACACTGGACAGTGAGGCTCTACAGCCAGACTGCCTAACTCAGCTACTTACAACTCTGTCTCTTCTTAGCTGCTTGATCTTGGATAAATAATGTCTGTGCCTCAGTTTCTCATCTGTCAAAGAGTGAATATAATAGTATACACCTCAAAGATTGTTAAGAGAATTCAATGAGAAGGTACCCTCCTGGAACATAATAAGACTTACATGAATGTTAGCTATAGTTATCACCAGCATTATTTTGCTATTTCATCTCCCAATACTACTATCCATTTTCTAACTTTTTATTCAATATCCAAAAGAACTGATGTTGTCACATGAAATAACTTTTCTTTCTAGGAACTTGTTGCCCAGACACTGGCTTTGCTCAGTTAGGGAAATAATGACCTAGAACAATCCCATATCTTTAACTAGATAATGTTTATCCTAGTCTAGGTAGACAAAAGGTAACACACAAACATGAATTTAGCCAAGTACAGACCAAGTGGAGACACAGTGAGAAGTATGACTTTCATCTACTTGGTGTCTAATTCCTTATTCACCAAAGAGCTATTTTTTAAACTAGGCTCCTCATTTATGTAAGCAACTTCTATCTCTATACCTGAATTCTAGCGAGTGTTTCATAAATGCTCAGCTAGAGAAAAGCATTCACTGTGACTTACTCTTCCAAATATTACAGAATGTTATTTATGTGGCCTTTAAGCAGGTGCCATAACCATCCCCAGCCATGGCTTCATTTCAACCACAAGGAATAGCAAATGCACCATGTTTCCCAAAACTCCTTTAAAAACAACCCTGTCTATGCTAGGAGAACTGGGAATATTAAAGACTGGAGAGTGGGAATTAATGGATAAATGTAGAATGTTGGAAAGAAAATTAAAGAACACAGTTCTATTAAGGGTAAAATTGTTAACAGAGCAAGGATTTATAAATTCTGGCAGCAGAATTTATAGAGAACAAAGTCAAAGTCAAGAGTCAGAAATAATCTAAGAGCAAAAGTATTTTCAGAGCTATGCTGTATAATACTATCTGTAGAGAAAAATTAATTGAGTGGAGGGACTCAGAAAAAGTGTTGTAAGAGCAAGCTTTACCAACAAATGTGTGTTTGCACAGTTAAGTGGTGTGGCATATAAAACCTGAAAAAAGGAGAAGAAAAGCAAGGGAAGCAATTTTGTACACTTATAATATACCTATACTTTATTTTTCTCAAGAAGGAATATTTTCTTATCACAGATATGACCAAATATTTCAGTAGGATGCTCAACAAAGACCTTTACAAAATCCTGGTGAAAAGATGGGAAAACTGCTTAAAGGGAGATCCTGGTGGATAACCAAAGGATCCTGACCAAATCCTGTTTTTTAAGCATTTTTATCAACATAAGGAAGAAGAATTCAATGAATTTACAAAATATGCACATGACAGAAAGCTGGGAAAAATAACAAAAGTGTCAGAGGGAAAAAATCAAACTTCAAAAATATAAGGAAAAGCCAAAAAGATGAAATTGGCCTAAACGAATAATACTGAACTGGATAAAATTTAATACCAACTGCACGAAGAGAGCATGGGGAAGACTTGGCTTACTTTGGATCTTAGAAAATTGTAAACTTGGAAAACCAGGCTGCCAAAACAGCAATCTTAACCTACTTTGATAGAAGGATGTCATGCCCAACAAGCGAGGTGATAATTCTATTCTTTCGAGAGTAAACAGAACACAATGATAAACTGATGACTGATAGCATGATCATTTGATGTCCAGCATGAAATATATGAAAATCACTAAATTTGAGAAACAGCTGAAGAAATTTAGGCTGCTTAGTTTGAAGAAGAAAAACTCAAGAACTGCCTGAGAATCATCATAATGTACCTGGAGGTAGCCACATAAAAAAAAATGGTTAAAAATAAATCCAGAGGGTAGAATATGCCTCTCACAGCAGCAGTTATAGCACAGTAGATTTTGTCTCAGTATAAAGAAAACCTTTCACAACCCAAATGGAGTGGATTCTCTTGGCCATCCAAGTAAGTTCACTGTTATCAGAAATGTTCCCACAGAAAGAGACTCAAGGCCACCTGTAAGGGATTCCTGCAGTGAGTGAGATGTTGAACTAAATGACCTGCTAAGACCTTATTAAATATGGTATTTACATAATTAAATATAAACAAAGTAAGTCAGTTCTTTTAACACTATAACAAAAATCTTAATTACACACGCATACTCCCATCACAGAGTACATGTGTCATTACTAGACTCAAACCTTAGATCATCAGTATCTGCAGATCAATTATGTCAACAGAGATATGTGCTGGAGTATGAGCTAGTGAGTTTGAACATAAAATGGGATCAGAATTTATTTGAGTTAATGAAATAGGCTTTACTTTTTCTATAATTAGAAAGCATAGGTCAATCAGCAGGCCTCTGAGGGAAGGAAACAAGACTACAGAGAAAAATGAATGGTTTTCAGTTCTTCCTATGTTGGTAACATGGGGGAAAGCGTGGGGGGCTGCTCAAGATCCTCTCTCACTCTCTCTCACTCACTCACTCGCTTGCTCGCTCTCTCCTGGTAGCAGCCCCAGACTATGCTTCTGTGACTGTCAACATTTCTAATCAGCTTGAGAACAAACGTTCCTCTTCTATATACTATGATCTTTTTGCCATTGAGGTTAAGAACAGTATTATACTTTTCTTCTTGTGGAGGGATAAATTTATCAGATTGTAAGATATCATTTTTGTCTTTGAGTTGAGACCACAATAAAATACAGAAAGCTTTCTAGATTATTTCTCAGCTCTTCTGATTTTAAAACAGATTATTCAGTATGGCTCCCTTTCTGACAATAACATAATGAGACTTATTTCTTGCAGATTTGATAAAAGAACTCCTACTACTTTATAATTCTACTTTGCATATCATCCTTGAGCTATCTTTCATTTTGGTGAATCAAACATAAGAGGTTCCTTGCTCTAGATCCAAGTCATCCATATATTTTATCACCCCATCACACTCTATCTTCCTCTTACCTCTCCACTAAAGGTCAGCAGTAGGTCAGGAACTCTGAAGGCAGAGATATGGAAAAAGTCCATCCTTTAGTCTATGAAGATGGGGAGGATCTGTCCAGTCTTCATAGGAAGGTGCATATATAGTGTGAGGACCCAGAGCTCTCCCACATTTAAAAGTACCAATGTTTTGACCCAAAGCTACTGTTGTTTCCAAAAGAAACCCTATTTTTCCAAAGAAGGAGTATAAAATTTAAAAAATGCTACTCATATAAAAAACTATAATTCATATATTCAAGATCAAATTTAAATAATATAAATATCAAAGATAAGAATAGTTTCACATCACTCAATGCCTTTACTGAAAATTCACTTATACCTCCAATAGTCAAAGGGGCAGGATACTGAAAAGTAGAACAACACCTACACCAAGGATAAAGAAGAAAATAAGTTGGTGATTTCATGTATAATTCCTACTTTCTGCTTATAAGCAACAGGATTCCCTATGTAATGAGTTGCAAACATTCTACTGATCTCCAAAATATAGGACAAGAGGAATACTAACATGAATGGATTTTTAGAAAACTACAGATAGGCAGTAGGGTGAAATGTAGCCCTTTGTTCCAAGCAATAGGCAGAGTTATGTGGGTGTCAACAGTGAAATATTTCAAAAGCTAAAACACCATGGTAATAAAGACACCATGATTTAGGCACAAAAATCTGGGGCACATAGACTAAAGTAGCTGACTGAAGTCTGTGGACACCTGAAGAGACTGATGAAAGATCTGGGGCTCTTCCATGGAACAAAAAATGTTTCATTGTAATAAAGCAAATGATCAGAGGAAAGGAGTGAAATGAAATTATTTTAA
Source organism: Macrotus californicus (assembly GCA_007922815.1). NCBI lineage: Eukaryota > Metazoa > Chordata > Mammalia > Chiroptera > Phyllostomidae > Macrotus > Macrotus californicus. The sequence goes on from VMDR010002356.1 coordinate 77,953, forward strand.
ATAAACAAGGAAGCCCACTCCAAGCAGCAAAACTCTCTAAACCTACCTGCTGACCAGACTTGGTATAGATTAGCTAAAAAACTAGGACAGGCTGAGTCTGAGGGTTCAATGTCCTTATTGAAGGTCAGAGGAAGGCAAGAATGAATGTATAACTTGTATAGAACATAATCCCTTTGTGTCCTAGCTAGCTAGCTATCTGGGTGTCTGTCTCCCTACTTAATAGGAAACTTCCTAGAGGCAAAAAAAAAAAAAAAAAAGCCTGGAATAGTGACTTGAATATAGTAAGTTCTCAATAAATACCTGTCATGTGAACAGTACAACTTGAGCTATACCAATGTGATAGTTTCGACATACTCATGGTTTTGATGGATAGCCTCCCTGATTGACTTCTTCACAACGCAGCTTTGCAGTTCCTCCCTTCAAGAGTATAGTCTATTAATTTAGAAGTTTCTTACATCCAATAGGGGGCATTCAAGAGACAACCACACATTGATGTATCTCTTTCCCCCTCCCTTCTCTTTTCTAAAAATAAAAATAAATAATATATCTTTTTAAAAAAAGATTATAGTCTATTTCCCTACCTCTTGAAATAGACTTGCCTAATGACTCATTTTGGCCAGTATGATGTGGTAGAAATATCACTGTGCTAGTTTCAAGCTTAGCCCTCAAGAGGCTTCACACACTTTTGCTTTCTCTCTGGGAAACCTGTCATGATTTGATAATAAGCCCAGGCTACTATTTCTATCCAATTTGATTCATACATTTGCAGTTTCCCACCAATCAAATCTCATTCAAAGCCACCCACTCTAAGAAGCGATCCTAACCCCCCACTATATTTTTGTATAATAAAATGATATAATAACAATTACTACCATGAATAATAATATTTATTAAGCATGTACTTTGAGCCAGTACTATGTTAAACGCTCTATATACATTCTCTCTTTTTTTTTTAAAGATTTTATTTATTTATTTTTAGAGAGAGGGGAAGGGAAGGAGAAAGAGAGGGAGAGAAACATCAATGTGTGGTTCCCTTTCATGCACCCCCTAGTGGGGACCTGGCCTGCAACCCAGGAATGTGCCCTGAATGGGAGTCCAACTGGCGACCCTTTGGTTCACAGGCCGGTACTCAATCCACTGAGCTACAACAGCTGGGGCACTATGTGCATTCTCTTTTAAGTACACATTAATCCTATAGCATAGCTATTACTTCTACCCACATGGTATAGATGAGCCAACTGAGATTCAAAAGGGTAACCAGTCCAGTGTCAAATATCTATTCAGTGACCTACTTAAAATGTGAGTTACATCTCCAGAAGTAAATATACTATGCTACATCATGTTTTAATTTGAATTTCCCATATTTATTGTAATAAATTAAACTAGAGCACAAAGTAAATGGCTTGCCCAATACCACAGTTATCAGTGATACTATATCATGAAGCAAATATTTTGAATTCTCTAATTTTATGCTAATTTTGTGCCTTCCAAGAAAACATAATTGCTGAGAGTTTCGCCTTCACCCATTTTTGTCTGTTAGAATGCCTCAACTAACCTAAGGAAGTAAACTTTATTTTTCCTGCTGCTGTAATCATCCATAGCTATTCAGCCAAGATTCCAAGGCTAGAGGAAGAAATTAAGTCTAAAGCCAAATAAATTTTCGGCTTCATTTGATTCAAATGTCAGGAAAAGTGCCCTCCAGTAACTCCTTTAATATACAACTGAACTAAATTTCCCATATTCCCAACTGTGTCCAATTCTGTTGGGACCATATTATGTAGAACTGATGCCTTAAACATGCTAATCTCGTTCTGCCCTATTTTATGGACTTGTCCCCCAAAGAACAACACATAGTGGAACTCACTTGCTTTTCCATAACTGTACTCCCTTTTAATTACACAAAAGGTCAACCAGGGTAATCTCTAGTCCTGGGGGACTCACACAGTTAAGAAAGCAGGCCTGCGATTGGCCTGCGTATATTAGTTTCAGAGGCTAGGGGCAAAGAAAGGATAGTGAACCAAGAATGGACCAGATTTGTCCACAAGTATCAGGGATGGGGCAAAAAAAGAAAGCAAGCCCTGGCTGAATACAAACCCAGGTGAACCATGTAAGCTTAGAAATAGCTCTTTTATTAACTCAAAGGGGAAGAAAGGGAAACTGACACAGCTTGTTTGGCTGCTGTGCCTGTTGTCCATTCCCTTTCTTCGTCAATTGAGCTGCGCAGTGGGTGGGGGCCCTCAGCGGGAGCAGCAGGGGCTGCAGAGGGAGCTGGAGAAAGGGCCTATTCAAGAGTCCTTAGTCCTCCCAGTTTGACTCTCCACAAAAGAGAGACAACAAATACAGACTTCAAAGGAGAAAAGAAACTGTTGGAGTGATCCTCCTCCTCCAAGGAACCTTTGATAGACAGCTCTTCCCTGCTGCTTTTTATGTTCATCCTGTACCTCCCCAAATTCTGATTCATCTAAGAGGTGTTTTTTTAAGACCTATAAAAACAGGCATAACAAGTAACTGGATGAAACACAGGGTTAGGCCTAACCTAAGCCTGGAAAAGTATTCCCTGACTACTATTTTAAAAACTTCTTTAAGTTTATGAGAAGCCCCTTGTATAAAAGTTGAATTCCTCACTGTTTATTTCGCATGCATCAAAAGAAAAGGTAAAGATTCTATTTTATACAATCTAGGAGAGAGGGAGCTAATACAAGATGAATCTTTGTTGCTAGGAATGCCCTTAAATAGAAAAGAAGACTTCAAATTCCAGGGCTATACATCCACCTGGATCCGCCAAAAACATCTGCATTATTTCAGATGTTTTTTCCTCAAAGGCTGACTTAGAATCATTGCTTCTGCCCCAGCTTCTTCCCGCTGTGCGGTGTTATAGCTTATTAGCACCTCTGCCAAAGTGTAGCCCGTACCAGTGAAACAAAACATACACAATAGCCAATTCAACTAGAAAAATATCTCATGGGGACAAAAGCAAGAAATAGGAGCTTTCATGACATTTGCGAATTATCTAAGGATTTCATATACCCGATTATTCTCTTAAGGCCTGTAACTAAGGCTACTAACTACAACACATATAATAAGGTGGCAACCATCGCTTTATGGGCTCCGGATATGGAAGAGAAAAGAGGAAGGAGGACAATTGGCATAAACAGGAAACCCACATTTTTAAGAATAAAGATCTCACCTTCTTTATCTCATTAAGTAGGTTGTTCAGTCCCTAATCTACAAATATATAACATTCCAAAAAGTTAAATCTTAAATTATCACTTGGAATTCCAAAAGCATTCTCCAAGTGATCCGATGTGGTAAGTGGGGATCGCCCTCTCAGGCCAGTCTGAAACTACCAACTTACTACACTACACAGAGTAAGTAAGAGGCCCCAGGCCTGTCTTGAGCTGTAAACCCATGAAGCCACCTTGAAACTTACGTCCTCTTTGGACTAAAAGCCTGACATCTTTAAGACATATGACCAAGCAAGGTGGAGGCAAGGGAAAAATATCAGGTAGCATCTGGGTCATTACTGTGGCAGTTTGGCAGCTGGAAAGAGACTCGGGTAGGAGAGGTAGAAAGACAGGGGATACCAGAGGAAGGCAGACGGTGTGTGATAAAGGTGTCTACTTTTTTCCTAAGAAAAGATGCTGAGTTGAGAGGACAGAACTGGACTCTTGGAACATTAGAAAGACCATTATAGAGTTAAAAAATGTTAACTGTGTAGAAAAGCAGAATTCGCCACCCGAAGTGTGTTTCTTTGGCAAAGGAAACACTGCCAGCTGAAAACAATCAAGGTCCAAAAGTCTCAGGAAGAATCTTTGATCTTCCCCTTAACTGCCAAAAAGAATTTAGAGGGTGTGCTCTGAGAAGGGAGCTATCACCACAGGTAACTAGTTTAGTATCAACTAGTGTGAGACAGGGAAGGAAGTACTGAGACCCATTTGATCAAAGTCCTCTGAGTGTCCCCTTGTCTCTGTATGGCCCAGCAAACGTTTCTTTACCAAACATTAACTCTCATCTTCCTGCCAATTTCCTTACTTCCCTTGTAGGTTCAAACCTCTACCTCCTTCTCCTTAGTCCAGAATGACATATAGACCTGATTTTGCCTGTCTCTGGTTTGGAATCTTTCTCATTTTCCTGTACGTATGCAATTACCTTGTTTGTCTCCCTCCTGTTAAATCTGTCTCATATAAGGGTGGAAGACATTCTTCTCCTTCCTGAGAATTACAAATGTAACTATTTTCACCCAATATAACTATTCATTTCTATGAATAACCATTATATATTAATTATAGAAAGATATAATTTTAAAATCTTGGTAAAAAGACTTTATCAATAAACTCAACTCTTGCCAAGAATTTTCTAGAACCATAGAGTTTCTGCAAGTAAAAAATACCCTTGGAAATCATCTAGCCCCAACACCTTCATTTGAAAAATAAGATTAGAAAGGGATGGAAAAATTGAGTGACTTCTAGAATGCACTCCTAGCCACTCAGACACAGAAATCACCTGGTGCCCACAGGAAACACTATTTCATGTGCCTCTTCTAAAACGTCGGTTTCTCTTCTTTGAGGAGTCTTTAATTTCTCTATATTGATGCTTTCTGTGAGAGTTAAACTTTGCTCCCAGCCAGAAAGGTTGTTTATCTGAGAGAAGGTATTAATGGCTTCATCCCAAGCATCTCCCTTTGAACTCTGAAGACTCTGCTGGAATTCACTTCACCGCCAGAAGAGACCATTTTCCTTTTCTCCGAAGAAGGCTGTCGTCGGCCCTGACGATCAGGCCTTTTGGTCTCACTGCCTCCAAGCAAGTGGAAGACAAAACTGGCAAGAGAGCAATAAGCTTCCTGCAAATGTTGAACTCACTTTACTTACTGACCAACTGATCAATAGCTCATCTCCACGTTTCAAGTTCGCCCCAGCTAAACTTCTAGAGTTTCTTGCCAAAGGCTTCTCAAAGAGACTCGATCCTCCCCCGCCCAATACACTTAAAAACCTCATTAAACAAGAGAGAATGTTTTTTAAACAGTCATATGGTGTTTTATCCATAGCCTTGCATGCTGGAGGTTATAAACTCTATATTGAAAAACAGCCTCCATAACCCAGGTAACAAAATGATAAACCACTGACAACAGTACAATAATGGTATCTTGTCATCAAGATTTTAAGTAGCAATAACTGAAAAAGGATGTTGCTATTAAACTAAGTGTGTGCCTTCCTTCCATATTCCAGGAAAAAGATTTTAAAAGATGGCTGACACTCGAAGTAACTGGATAAGGATAAAGGGAGATGCCCCACTTCCTTGCATCCCCTGGGCCTGTCAGTCTCATATCTCAAGAGACCCTAAAATGGAGAGGAATATTTTGGTAATAAATACCTTGGTGTTAGACTTGAGTGTCAGCTAAGATCAGCTTTTTAGCTGCTCTGAATACTTGGAGAAATTATCTGACCACTATTTGCCTGAGTTTCGTCAACGGTCAACTGGTAATGATAATGGTGCCCTTGTACAAGAAATACATGATCCAGGGTTATGCATTAGAATTTGACAAAGCAGTGAGTACAACAAGTAAGTGCTCAATAAATGTTAGCTGCTATTATATTTTAAATCTGATTAAACAGGATGCCTTTCAGCATTTCCCAAAACTAGTAGTATCAATTAAAATTAACTTGCTATTACCATCACCCAGAAGTAAAATTGGGGAGAGGGGTCACAGTGGTGGGTGGGGAGGCTGTCAGTGGGAGAAGCAGCCTTTCTCCTTTCCAGCAGAACTCCTGTCTTCAGGCCACGCAGCTTGATGCAGTGCGTTCACGTGCACACTGTCTCTTTTCTCTGAACTGGGGAGCAGCACCAATACACACATGACTGTCAAGGGGAGGCAAATCAGAAGTAGAGCTTCGTGTTAGTTAGCTTGTCCTGAATTAAAACATGAAGACACCGTCATCACTCTCTTCACAGAGCACCTGATACACTTGATACTTCAGGTATCAGCTGGGGACAGCTTCTCATTTGAGACATGTGCCCAGCTTTCCAACTTCTGAACTCACATGGAACTGGGGGATGCGAAATACTATCTAGTCCAGGTGCAAATCTAGCCTCAGCTCTGCTGGCTTCCACCTGCCTGTCTATCACAGACATAGTCCCTCTGCAGTAAATTCCTCTAAACTTCAGCTTGCAGAGCCTGTGGTCTCTTGTGCAATATTCCTGTAGGGATCTGCCTCCTTGGCAGCACCCTCAACTTTCTGCACTAACCTTTGCCTCTCTGTCTTTCTGTCTCCTTGAATCCTGACTCCTTAGGCCTCCTGTTCCTACTCATCCCCAAGCCCTTCTGGTACGAACTCTCTTTCTCTGAGTTCATTATTGCTGCTTTCCTTGAATACACAGATTCATTTCAAGTCCTCCCTAACCAAGTGAAAATGTTTTTATTTTCCTATTAAAAGATCCAAATAGATATCTACAGTGAAAGACAGCACCAGCAGGCCCACAGAGGTCTCTCATTATGTTTTCCATTATTTGGGGGGGGGGGGGTTATTACATTTTATAATAGTCATTTCCCATGAACTCTCTGTAGAGAATTACTTTTTTTTGGCAGGGGTGAGGGTGGCGTGGTCACTTCCCATTGGTGCAAGGCAGTGATTTTATTAAATACATCGTAGGAAACTTGGACCTAGAGAAGGTGCCAGCTCCTGGTGTTCAAGCTGATAAAGTAAAATTAGAACCACTACTAGGACCCAAGTCAGTGCTGAAGGCAAGACCTGAGGTGGGCACTTTGCTCTGGGCAGGACTAAGGTTGAAATAAGGACCCAGACACCGGGGCCACGGATGAAAGCCATAGCAAAGCCAGAGGTCGGTACTGGAGCAGGAGTGACAAGGCTGGACCTCTGCCCCAGAGACAGAACACCAGCTCCAAAAGGACACAGGGGTTAGGGCCCGGGCCGCACATCGGGGAAAGGAGAAGGTGGCTCAGGGAAGCCCCTGTGCAGTCCTTACCTATTTCATTATAAGTCAGCATAACAGCAGCTATAGAAAAAACTGAGTGCAGAGAGAATAAAGGGAATCCATGGAATCTGTTCATGACAAGAGGGTTAGCATTCCGTCTCTTGTGCAAGAGTCACAGAGTTTTTAGTGACAAAATGAACCATAAGATTACACCATGAATGGTATACTGCACTCGGTTTCTTATTAGGTCACCTATCATTTTCTTATAATTGAGTTAACCATAACAATACTACTCTTTATTAGCTTTCTCATTTTATCAACAGCTTTATGAGGTAAAAATTTTTAACTCAAATGTAAAGATGAGGAAACTGAACCTTAAAGATACTAAGGGATTTGCCCAAGTCTATGGAACTGGTAAGTGTCAGAGTTGCACTTGGAACATGCATTGTGATTCCATTCCAGCGCCTTTTTCAATCAGTCTCAGCTGCCTACCACAACTGAAGGCAGAGTCTCTCACTTCCTAAAGGAGAGCCATTGGCCTGGGACCAGGAAGATCGTGTCCCAGAGTGAGCCAGCACTGGCGTTTTCAGTGTTTGGGCATGTCTTAGAAATTGAAGGGGTGGATTCTGCAGAATCCTATTTTCATGAGAAACAAAGGAACGGCCTGGGGGAGAATTTATCACAAGGAGAGAAGGAATCAGGTAAGCTCAATCCATTAACAAAACTATAGAAGCCACAAAGATTCCTCTCACTAAAATCTCCTCCCAGCTTGATCTGCAGTCCCTCAGGGAATGAGGAAGAAGATGTAAGTAAATACTAAAACGCTGTTTCATTAAAGCCTTTAAAGAAATTATGTCATGAACATCCAGCTTTGGTAAAGGTGAACAGTATGATGGGAAACAAGAATCTTCCCCCCAGATACTTCACCACAGACCATGTTGAAGCTTTAGCACCAAGAAGACTCCAGTGCACTTGAGTCAGGTACTTAGTGGGGAACTGTAATAGCCACAGGGAGACTGTGGCCTCAACACGAGAAGACAGCAGGGTCTGAAAGAGGCCGTGGTGCAAGGTAGACGCCATGGAATTCACTGGAAGCAGCATCCATGCAAATAAAACAAGAGGAAATGAGAGTGGAACCAAGGAAAAACCAGAAAACCCACAAAAATGGCAGCCACTCCCAGTCAATATGGCACCAGAACTGTTGTGAACCTGTGACACACCCTCCTGAGAAGTCCCCAAACCACATCAGGCCATGACAACAAAGTGAGGTATTGAGGTCATAAATGGGTGGGAGGAAGCGAGTGCTCATGTGATTTGAATTCCCACTGGCATTACACATGCATGAAGTGGGAAGGTCTGGGGAAGCCAGTGTGACACGTAATATTCCTAACTGCATTTGTGACGTCCGGAATTCAAACTAATCCCAAAGTGGGCCTGAATATTCTGGATAAAGTTATAAGACTCATACATCTTTAGTTCTCAAGAAAGTTTCAGGGCACACTTGTCTTCCAACCAAAAATGTTTGGTACCCTCCCTTCTTTCCAAACAGAATGAATGCACTGAGGGCCTTGCCAAATGTGGTTCTGCTTTTCTCACACTCTTTTTTGGCCTCTATGTTCTTATTTGAATCCTCTCCTCACCAATTACCGAAGGTCTCCAGTTACCTAGCCTCAGAACCCCTCCTCACTGACCACCACAGGTTAGATACGCCCTTTCTGACCTCAGGTTTCTCCACGGTTTGGCCCCTTCTTTGAATAGTGTGTCCCAATGGGGCTCTTCAAAACTGCCTCAGCTTCTGAGTATTGTATCAGCATACAGTGAGTAAGCTCCTCTTCACCATCATATTTTTGGGGAAGAAGAAATGAAGGGGGGCAGATTTTTAATTCCTTTGAAATCTATGTCTGCAATTCCTCAATGAAAGTAGGAAAAAGATAAAGCAAGGGAAAGGAGAGTAGTTTAAATACATACATGTTCCTGAGTAAGGACCACAGCAGCAGGTCCATTTTAGTGCATCTGCAAAGGAACCTCTCTCCTAACACTGAGCTAGGATGAGCTAAGACCAGAACAAACTATCATCCCTTAGCAAATTCCATTATTGTGACACAACCCCCGTCCCCAAACCAAGAGGTCACAAAGATTTGGTGACATCCAGGAAAATAAAATATTTTTACATCAGTACAGCTCCAGCAAGAAATTCCTCTATAATAGTCTGACAGAGATATCATTTTTCTCATGAAATTGTTCAAGACAATTGAGTAATCAGAAAAAATGAGGCTAAAAATAAATAAGGTTAGCCATAGAGTGGGAAGATAAAACTCAGCAAAATTCTGGCAAGCGCTTCTCTACTCGCCATGCCTCACAATGCCCTTCTCTGTTCAGCCATGACAAGCTAATTCAGGTTTTGTCCTCCCAGGAGGTGATCACTGAGTCCAGATGGACACTAAGCCACCTTGTCTTGCTGGGCACAGAAGTCAGACTGCACTGCAGGTATGTGCTCCATTTCTCCACTGCCAGCTAGCCTGGCCAGGAGCAGAGCTGCCCCATGCCTAGAGCCAGCTCCTGGGATGGCTGGGTAAGGCCACAGAGCCCTAGAATTCCTTAGGCCATTCTGATGTTTCTGGTCTTAAAGGAGCAATCAGAACTCAGCTGTGCTCACCCACCAGAATTCCAAATGACTGTAGATACATAATAGCGACATGATCAGAACCAAGAGAATAAAGTTAACAGAAACAAGTGCCACTTAGTACAAAGAAACTGAGCAAATATGTATTGAGCAGAGAAAAAAATCAAGGAACATTGAGTGGATAATTAGCTGAGTTAGTGATGTAACAAGTTAAAAGAAGGTAAAGTGGACATAAGAAGCTGGTTATCATCATTAAAACATGGGTTGGATCTTTTCAAAAGAAAGAAATTAGGTTGGTGCAGTGGCAAAAAAAAAAAGGCTTTACACTCAGAAGAACTGGATTTGACCTTGCTATGCACTTCCACTGTGCCCCCTAGCATAAACTCTCTGAACCTCAGTTTTTCCACCTGTGAAATGAATGTAACAATACATAACTCACTAGGTTATTATAAGAATTTAATGAGATAATTCATATAAAGTATTGTACAGTGCATGGCAAGGAGTAAGAACTCAATAAATGTCAGCTAATAATGGAATGTCTATTTCTGATATCGCCAAAGAAAGATAAGTGGAAATGCAGAAATACTTGGGACATAAGACATGCTTTAAATGTTGTAAAATGTCTTTTTCTGAAAACTTGACCAGCTACAGACCAGAAAGCCAAGGACCAGAACCTCAGACTTTGAGTGCCTACCTCAGTCCATGAGGCTCTGACTAGGAAATCAGCCAGACTCCTTGGCTATCTTTCTCTTTAAACTCACTTTACTAATGGAGGAAATAGGGCCAAAGGGCAGCATGATTGTGACCACAGGGCACAGGCATGGATCACTGCAGCTGGGCTTGCAAATGACCAGACAAGCCCTTCCCCAATTCAGAAAAGCTTTCAAGGACAATTTGAAATTAAAATACCCATTAACCTTGAAAGCAGGCAATTAGTAATGCAAAAATTAAATAACCTTATAAAGAAAAAAAAGATCAACTTATTTTTAAAAACCTTTGTGAGATAAACAGGATTTCCGCAACAGCCTAGCCTCTTCCATTTGGTCAGCTACACCTTCCCATCCATCACTCCACCACTTGATTGGCCATTTCCCTGCAGGCTTGGAAGCTCGGACATTCAGAAAGACCTTAAAGTCCAGTTCAAACTTCTCATTCTAACAGATAAGGAATTGAGACCTGAATAAACTAAGGTGTTTTCCCAAGATATAAATTTAGCGGCAAAACTGAAACAGGTAGGCCCTAGTTTTCCCAATTACCTGTCATACCTGCCATGTTCACTCGCTCCTCAAGATTTTATTATGACAACGCATATGATATCTTTACTTCTATTTAGACAGCAAGCTTCTTGAAGGAGGATAAAGCATCCAACTTTTGTATTTCTCATGGACATAAATAGATGATTAAAACATGTATCAATTGTACCTTTCCTAGAATAACAGTTTAAAGTAGAGACACTAGTTCCCATTTGGGCGAGGATTAAGGATTGGTTTATTCTGCTTCACTCATGTTAGATACAATTGTGCTAATAATTTTGAAAAAGCCCTAATGGTTCTCAGAATATGGATAGGACTTGTCTAGCAATTTTTAAATAATCTCAGAATCATGCAGGCAGGTAGGAGTCTACATTTTGAGTAAAGTAACAAATGATTGGTCTCCATTCCATAGAGGATTAAAAGATTAAATAAACTGAAACGAGTTTCATGACACAGAGGTGATGTCTTTATTTAATGGGTATAAAACTCTAAACAAAGCGACTCGGTGTGATGTTTATTCTTAGAAACCTTACAAAATAATGCTGTCCAACTTGAATGGTTTAGCTGTTCTCCCCCATGCCCTCCTGCAATCCTTTTTATTCTTTGTTACTTGCTGCTACTTTATTACAATGATATTCTAGCCATGCTTAATTCCTTATCATCACTGTATCTCCTACCTCGAATAACTTTCAGATTTCAGTTTGTAAAAAGTCTCCCTACCTACTCAAACGCATCCAACTCATCTTTTAGGTCACAGCTGTGATTCAGAAGTTCTGGGGTGGAGCCCAATATTTTGCATTTCTAACAAGTTCTCTGAAATATTGGTGCTACAACCAACTACACCCAACCTTGACCTGGGATGTCTCCCTGTATTCTCAGATGTTACTTTATGACTTGGGATGTATCTCTAATTACTAAGGTGTGTCTATGATCTGCAATTTTCCTCAACAGTACCCATGTTGACTGTAACCCACTATGTCTGCCTGATAACCCATGTTTTTCCTAACTTATCCCCCTTCCTTAGTAACCTCTCTACTAAAATGTTTGAAATGCTTTTTGGGTGTTGATTGTAAAGTGAATATATGATTGCAATGTTATGAAAAAGGATAAATGATGTCATTTATTCATTCAGCTTTTAAAAAGTATCAGTTTTAAGACTATACTTTCAGGGATCATTTCTACAGATCATTACTAAAAAAGTATCAATTTTGCAATGTGGCATGCATCATATCAGCGATCGAAAGACACAAAATCTTATTTGGAGATCGATCTCTTGGTCTCACAATTTGCTAGGTGGTTGACTTCGGGAAAAGTGTTAAATCTGTTTGTGTTAGTTTTTTCCTTTATAAAATGAGGACAACAATGTCCACCTCACACTGCAATGTGAGTATAAAACAGAACTATGTATGTGAATGCACAACATACTCCAAAATATACTATAAAACATTTGATGTGCTTATTATTATCTGTACAGGCTCCCCTCATATACTGTAAACCACCTTAAGACAAGAATTATCACATTATCTTTTCTACCTAAACTAAGAGTTCAGCACAGTTCCTTATACTTTATGGAACTTAAGTTCTCGTTCATTAAATGTCTTATCTAATTTATTTCCATTCTTGGACAAGGAATACATCCTAGAACATTTCAACAGGAAAAAACTGAACCAGAAGGATATTAGGATACATCCTCAAAAAAACTTGTATTTTTAAGTTTATCATCCCAATATTAAGGTCTTCCTTGAATTTAACAAGGAGTTTCATTTCTGGCCCCTTTCTTCTGTTGACCACAGAACATCCCCACAATCACTGGTACTCAATAAATATTCACTGAATGACTAAATCGATATTAGGTTTTGACATCTGTTAAAACCAAGAAAGTACTGACAGATTTAGGAACTGGAGCCAGAATCCGTAACCTTACTTTCCTTCGTGAACAATTGCATCACCTTGGGTCAGGGCGGCCACCCTATCACGTCCCCTGGAAGCTGTCTGAGGCCTTTATACTGTGCCTTGGAAGCACCTGTGATGTATACACCTGTCCCTTAAGAATCATGGCTACTCAAGTAATAAACACCAATTAGCCCTTCCCACTCCAGGCCCCCACACAGGGCCAAAAACTGAGTAAGACCAAACACATTCCACCTCTGAGGGTGGCGAGGTGAGTGACGTGTTGTGAGAGTGGGAGAGGAATTTCAGGCTCTCGTCATTATTCACCCTGTCTCGTTTGCTCTGGTATTACACTGCTTACATTTCTAGAGACTGTCAATCCAGCACGAAATCCACTTAGGCTGAGGCATAGCCACTGTGAGGCTGAGTCCAAATGCTTTCAGATCGTAGGGCACCTGAGAGAATGCTAAACCGTGATCTCAGGGTAGAACCTTAGAGCATCCCTTGCCCATTGCTGCTTCTCCAGGTGCTGTTCCTGCTGCTGGCACAGGCAAGATTAACAAGGTTATATTTAAACTTCCAAGAGGCGCTGCTGTGCCATTATGGGTCTATTTAAAATCCTCCGGGCAGCTGCAGTACATAATAACAAATCAGCAGGAGGGAGGGAGGAAAGGGAGAAGGGAGAGAGGAGGAGAGGTGGTCAGGAGCATCCCAGATTGTTTCTGTGAAAAACTGACACTCAAAAGATGGCAGGGGGTGCAGGCAAGTTAAAGATGCCCCCATGGTGAGAAGGCATCAGGAGAACGTGCAGGGATAGGGAAGGAACTTAGGGTCCTAACATAAAAATCTGCCAGACCTGAGAACTTCCTGCTTGCCTGGAAGATGTCACCTCCAGAATACTCCATTTCTCCCAGGGGACCCTACTGAACAATACAAGCCATTTATTCAATGTTGATGAAAGATCAGCACCAGAATATAAAGAGTTCTGATAACAGGAACACAAAGCAGCTCCCTCAAAATAACCAATGCTTGCCATTTTGCTCCTCGATTCAGCCTCTAATACTTCACCCAGTAGAAAGTCCAAGTCCTGATCCCTTAAAGAACATTCCCTATTGCAACAGCTTTAGGATCAAGTGACTTACCTACAGTGGTCTCAATTTGACCTTGAAGACCCATCCTACTTTCTACTGACTTTTTAGCCTCTACTTGCATTCTTCCATCAAAGTCTTGTGGGTACAATGGAATATTTACAATATTCACTGAGCACAATAATACACATATACTTATCCCAGCCCTAACTTCAGCGGTAGTATTTGTTAACCTTAGTGTGACTCACATTATTCAAACATCTGATCATTTTTATCACTCTTTGTTAAAGTTGCTTTGAAGTTATTAATATTTGTCCTGATTTTTCTTCAAGTAAAAGTTTATTTACTTAAATCTCCACTGATTGTCTAAACTATCACTCTATGTCCACTCCTGGGGCTTCCATATGGTATAAACATCTCTGGTGTCACAAGCACAGAAATCACAAGATGAAACCAACATGGAGTGTCTGGTCATTACATTCTTAATATTTAAAAACATAAAGTTATTACCCAATAAATTGTACTTCTGTGGATGACGAAACTGAATGTCACAGGTTCAAAAAACATTTACTATAAACACTAAGTTATAATATTTGCAAGTCTACAATGATTCAATAAACCAACTAAACGGAAAAAATTCACTTCATATTGCATAGACAAATTTTAAATGGCTTGTTATATTCTGATGTAAATATGTAATTAAATGATGTAAGATGGTAAGGTATATATACATATATAATTTATCTCAAAGATAATATTCTAGTAGATCAGCAAATGTTAACAGTTTATACAAATTAAGAATGCATTCCTCAAGGGGCTTTAGGTTCTTTTCCTTTTGTTTCTGGTTGAATGCCTAACATAAGTGGGAGACTTATAAACCTATCCATGCCTGTCCTGGCTAAGTGGCTCAGCTGGTTGGAGCATCATTCCATACATCAAAAGGTTGAGGATTCGATCTCCTGGCACATATGGCAGGCAACCAATCGATGTTTTATTTTTCTTTCTCTCCTCCCCATCCCTGTCTCTCTCTCTTTCTCACTCTCTCTCTCTCTAAAATCAATAAACATACGCACAGGTGAGGATTTAAAAAAAAACAACCTATCTGTCCCTACTAAAGTAACAATCAGCAAACAATTTGTAATAGACCAAAATCTGCCATGTCAACATATACTTATTAGTAGCAAATATGGATATAGAATTAAGTTCTATATAAAAAGCATAGTCAATATTTATTAAGCACATGTGGAATATATTGTACAGATATTAGCTACATGTACAGACTGTATAAACACTGCCATAATATGTTCAGAACCCAATCTGTGACCCATATATGAAAACTCTGTGAGAACCTACAAATCACTTGTTATTTAGTGTCTATGTCCTTTCTTCTTTTCACTCCCATATCTTTTCCTATAAATATGGGGAGCTCCAAAGATTTCTGAGAGAAAACAAGAAAGTAAGAGAATATCACCAGGAGGCACTACACAACAAGGTCCAACCTGTCAAATAACTAAAGGGACAAAGAACTTGGTGACAACATGCCATATGAAAACAAATGGTCTTGGCCAAATGAAAATGACCCTTTCAATAAACACAGCACAGACCCTTTATACTCCAAAGAGTTCCATCTGGGAGAGATGATCAATGAGGAAATCAGACATAACAATTTCAGGGTGTCAGACAGGTAAAACATTGACAAAACAAAAGAAATATAGCCCTGTTAGCAAGCTGTTCCTCATTTGGCCTCCATCTGAACCTGTACTGACCACTCTGCCCATTATTGGAATTTCTATTCTCATGATCTTACATGTCATCTACCTTTTGTTGGAGTAAACCTTTAGTTCAGTCCCTGGAAGCAGCTCTGAGCTCTGCTCAGGAGCACAGCTGAGACAAGACCTGTTACATACACGTGCTGACTGTGCTGAGTCTGGGTGAGCATAAAGGGATGGGACACTTGGCTCTGTTCCATATACTGCTGCCTACCCTTCCATTTGCTTGAGCCATCTCTTCACTAATACCTACTAGGTGCTTACTGAGTCCTTATGCTGGGTGCTCAGGATAGGAAAAAAGAAGAGATGCTGCTGCCCTGAAGGAGCTTGAAGTCTAGCTGAAGAAGCAAACATGTAAACAAAGAATAATACTTGAAATCAAAACCATAAAGACAGATGCAGGGGGCAAAAAAGCTGCCCCCTGAAAGTACCTACCAGAATAACAGACAATTCGCAAAAGCAACATAAAAATCAAGTGGCTAGTAAGCACATTTTAAAATTCCAACCTCACTAATAAATCAACTAAAAAGAAGTTTAAACAATGACA